>PVJA010014658.1:0-27100 GCA_004027025.1 Myocastor coypus | reverse complement strand
TTTCAAAAAAAAAAAAAATGAGGATACATCCAGAATTGTTATTTTTATAATAGTTTTCTTTTTGAAAAATGTACCTGAAAACTTTAGCTTTTTATTGTTTTGGTTTAATGTTACTGGTACAGATGTTTAAAATATTACATACTAATCAGGACCTGATCATTTAATTTTTAGTCTTAATTATAATCTTAGATAAACATGAAAGCAAAAAATTTCCATGTTCTCCATAAGTCAATTCCTTGTTTCCATTGCCTGAGAGAGAACTCTGAGTTGGATAAAACTTGAGGGTGACTCGATGTGGCATTTCTCAGCTTTTTAAAAATCTCACCAGAAAACAGATGCAGCAGTGTATTATGCCTCTACCCGGCCACTTAGCAACATGAAGAAGTGCTCTGACTGGCGTCCAAAAAAATTATTCTTCTCAAATTATAAGTCATTTCAGAAGTTATAAACCCAGCCTATGCCCCACAATGCCAAAATAGCTCTCTAAGAACAGGAAAAAATCAAATTATTTATTTGATGTAATAACAAACACACTAACTCCATATCTGAAGTAAAAAATCACTCAGTTGAATTCAACCACCTTGTAAGTAACTCACTAGACACATTAATTTTGGTTATAAAATCATTTTTGTAAATTTGCCTGGAAACATCAAAGAAGCAAATAGAAAATCCATACTCCTTAGAAGATACAGTACAGATTCCTGTGCTCTATTCTACGTCACCCCTTCTGTAGAGTGATTTGACTTTCCTAAAAGTTATCATTGCCCCGATTTTCTGGCTGTTTCAAGTGTAAGAAATGAAAGCACAAATTATCCTGCTAATGTATTGATTAGGATTCTCTAGAAGCCCAGAAGTGACAGGAAAAATATATACACGGAAACTCATAAAAGGGTATTTATTATATCAGCTTTGCAGGATCAGAGGCTGACTCATCCCACCATGGCCTCTGCACACTGGCAGTTCAGAGGACCCAGTAGCTGCTCAGCACAAGGCCTAAATCTCAGCTACTTTCCTCTCATTGCTGGGTCAAAATACTCGACACCCAAAATTAAGGAAGAAAGGTTTACCTAGCTCAATTTGTAGAGGTTTCAGGCCGTACTGGGCTGGCTCTAAGGCAGAGTGGCACATAGAAGAGGGCCACAGTTCATGGCAGCAGAAAACAGCAAAACAGCAAGAGCAAAAAGGGAAGGGCAGTAGCAGCAGCAGCAGCTGAGAGCAAACCTCTCTCCTTCCGCTATGTTGTATTTAGGCTATCCATGGGCATAGCACTCACAACCATAATCGCAGCAGCATCCACCCATAATCCCAGCTTTGGATCATGAATTAATCACAAACTCTAGAAGCCCATCCACCCCAATTACTGCAAAAGGCTTTGGAAGCACACCTAGACACAAACCATAACAGGCCACAAACCTCAGAATGAGCAAGATGGACCAAAGATGCAATCTCAGGCTGAGGTTGAATGCCCAGAAGCTCCATGGAGTTGCTAGTGTGAATCTGCACTGAAAGGCTCAAGGAGCTCAAAGCTTGACGTCCACAGGCAATGGCAACAGGAAAAGATGCTCCTGTTCAAATAAAGTCAAGACTATGAACACAAGTCAACTATCTCTTTTTTTCCCTTTCCAGCACATCTGAGTGCAAGCCCATTGGATGGCACCACCCATCCTTAATCAAGGTGGATTTTCCTCTACCTCACCCAGTTTGTTGGCCTGCATGTCAATAATTTCTGGAAACACTCACACAGACACACCCAGAAATGTGCTTTACTAATCTCCTAGGTATCTTTTGGTCCAGTTAAGTTGCTAGCCAAGATCAACCATCACAAATAACTACTTAAATGATGCGTTTTATTTCTCAAAGAAGATAAATTCATCCTAAAATGAATCATCCTATTGTGATCTATCTCTCTCTCTCTGACTCTCTCTCTCTCTGTCTCTCTCTCTCTCATAGAAAATGCTACTTTTCTAATAAGTAGTTTTGAAATTTATCATACCTATTCTTTATCCACAAATTTAATATCCTGCAGATTTACAGCTCTATCTCCAGATATCCTCATGGAGCAAGAGAAGAATTCTGCTTTAAAAAAAGAAATCCTTCAAATGATTGAAGTCAATGTCATTGACTTTGACAACTTTGAGAATTAATCTATGGTATAAGTGAAGTATTAATTTATTATTAATAGTTATGATTAGAAATAAAACATGAAAGAGCTAGATTTTTACAGAGAGGAGAGTAATAGAGTTATTAAGACCAAACACCAAGTCACTATTTGATTCTGGATGAATAAATAAAATAAACATTGCCTGGGTCATTAGCTTTCCTGGTGTTGGCTACAGCCAAAAGTGAAATCATGTCCAACTTTGAAGTAGGTGACAGTGTTCAAACAGCCTCTCACACCATAACTTTTTGTTTTCAACTTTAAAAACTGAGACATGAGAAGTGTCAAACCATCTGGTACCAAAATATGAAGCTCAGCAAATAAAACTCCAGAATTTATAATGGTTTGGCCCCTTAAATTAGAGCTTAGTATATGCTAGAATTCTAGGAAGCCTTCTTATTTATAAAGAAAAATGTAGATAAACATGGGGACTGAAGTTGTGGCCAAGACAGTCACAAGTAAAATTTGTTTATGGAGGGTGCTGAATCTACCTAAGTTATTGTCCTCCAAACACAACAATATTTATAGTACTAGTCATGTCCTGCAACTAATAAGAATGACCTTAAAAGATGCTGCACAGAGCCTTATATTAATGTGAAGTTATTGGTGAAAAGTAAAGTATACATGAATAAAAAAAAGAAAAAAACAGCATTAGACAATAGACCCAACATCATCTTTGGCTCAAATATTTTGTCCTTCTTCTAGGCAGTTTTTAAAATATCTGTTCTTTGTACACAGAAAAATATTATATATCCTCTGCAGGTAATTGTGAATGATTGCTAAAGTAAAGCATAAATTCAGGAAAACATCAGCTGGTGGGAAAAAAAAGGATTGTAAATCTGAAGTCCCTGACAACTAAGGTTGAATTTCCAACCATTGTATTTCATTAAGAAAAGGAAAGACTTTTCAAAAGTACCTTTCTTAACTAACTACTTAAAAGTATTATGACAACACTGTCCCTTCCTTGTGTGGCAACTGACCTCAACCAAAAGCACAAAGTGAGGCAATGAGAATCTCAGGCAACAGGTATGTCTTGTAGTTCACTTTCCTAATAAAGACAAATCGCTGTGAAGCAGGTGTCCCTAGAGCTTTGCCACACAAATAAAGGATCTGTCACAAGTTATCAAGTCACAATAGGAGTATACTTTTACATGTTATTGGCAACATTGAAGTTTCTAATATAAAAATAAAATAGCTACCACTTATCAGGGACTTACTGTTTTTCAAATACAGTATGAAAACCTCTTTGTGATGTAACTAACTTTTTTTTTGGGGGGGGGGGCAGGACTGGGGTTCAAACTCATGACCTTGCACTTGCCAGGTAGCCACTTGTGCCACGGAGCTATCTCCCCAGGCCCCTTAACTAACTTACTCTTTACCATATTGCTGTTCTCATAGAAAGAGCCCTGAATCTGTAAAACCCTAGTAAATAGAATTGGTACAATGCATTTCAAATGTGACTTTAAACAATGCTATACCATCTTTTAATTCTGGTTTAAAATATAACATACTTTCTAAAATTAGAAAGTCAATAATTATAAGCTTCATGAATTATATGAAAAACTGCTTAGGGGATACAGAGAAGGAAAAGAAAATGATCACAGCTAACAGAGCCACAAAAAACTAAAAGTTTACATCTATACACCAACAAATATTCAAAGTTGAAATAAAATGTGTGCATCTCAAAATGAACAACTCTAGTCGTTCTCCTTCGTCCTTGAAGACTCTGATAAAATAACCAACTGGCCAGGCCACTGTCCATGTGGTCATCCTGATGCATGTATTTATCATCTGTGTGGAAGGTCCCAGGCTTGTTAACCAACCTTTTAATCCCTGCTGACCTCTGCCACCACTTGCCCCAGGGCATCCATCCACATGTACATACATGACAAGCCTACCTCCAAGATTCCCACTTGAGACAAACCATTTTCTCGCCTCATCTCTTTGGCGAGTGTCTGCTCCTACTTCAGCCTCCTGAGCGCTGCTCCATCTGCATTCACATAATCCACAGACCACCAGTTACATAGCTCAGATTAAACTGTATTTTACATTGCTAATACTCTTCAGATGACTGTAAGGACTGAGGACTTTGGTCCTCTATCTTTTCTTTGGATTCATTCATTAAAAGTCCAACCCCAGATGAACACACGTAAATTTCCCCCACACCTAGATCATGTTGATGAAAAAAAACTTCCACAGTAAGATGGGTTGACCACTTTAAAAAATTAAGATCGCTAAACTCAAAGTCAATCTCAGCCCTGTTCATCAGTCTTACAATGCTACCTGTCATGTACCTACTTTGAAATTTGTTTGCTCACCTCTATTCTGATTTATTCCTCCTCAACCTCTGTGGAGGACCACCTGAGCAGCTCTCCTTGAAAGAAGAGCAGTTATCTCCATTTTCACTGAACCTGACCCTATTTCCTTGTATTGATATGTACAGAGCTGGCTGGGACTTGCCTTTATCCTTTCAATTGGCCTTAAACAATATATATTGGTCTAGCTGAGGTGCTGGTGATAGTCTTTGAAGGTGGCATGAGCGTTTCCCTGCTCTTTAATGTGACCTGAGTAGAGACAGAATGAAAAGCCAGTGCTCCAAGCTGCCAGCTGGGAAGGAGCCTCAAGATAGAGGCTATGACTTCCTGGGGCTTGAAAGATTACATCACAGCTGATGCACCAGATCCCCAAAACATTAGATACTATCTCAGTAGTGTAATGCAGATTACTCTCTCTGCATATCCTCTCTGCATGTGGCAAAGGTAAATGTAGGCCACCTACCTAGCTCAGCTCACAGTACTCACCTACTTCCCACAATTCTCAGCCATTCCTCTCCAGCCACTCCTCCTCCGCGGAATAACACCTAACTGTGGCCCTGGGTCAGCCTCTTTGTTCCAGAAAGTGATCTTCATGGCTGGGTTTAGGGCATGTTGGCTCCCCAATAATTATACATATGTTTTAGTGTCTTTACTTTCGCCAAAGGGTACACTGGGCATGGTAGATTGGAATTAACTTAGTGGGATTCCAATAACACATCTTTAGCATTACAAATTGACTTCTTGGACGGAGATATGAACCAGGAGGGGACTCCTACAAACCTCTTGCTTTTACCTCTCACTTCACGAAGGAATTGGAAACCACATCAAAAGTTATACTCTTTATCCTCTGAGCAAATATGTGAACTGGCCATTTAAAGAAACACATCTCTGTCGGGACCCCATACCTTCTTGCTTTCTCAGGAGCCCACATAGAAATTTGTTTTAGCCTTTTTGTAGACAAATTCCTCTAATTAGACCATTTCTCCCATTTCTTTGTTTGTTTGTTTTTTGTTTTGTTGTTTTTGAGACAGGGTCTTCCTATGCAGTTCAGGCTGGCCTTAGATGCAGTGTTCCTCCTGCCTCTGTCTCCCAAATGCTGGGATTGCAGTGCTGTGCCACAACTCCCACCTCTCCATTCCTCTTTAAATATTTTCAATTCTTTCCCACTAAAGAAAAATTCACTTGGACTGTCACCATCCTTTCTCTATATATACCAACTCTTATCTTTGTACTCTCTCAAAACTAAACTCTCAAACTAAATGTCAGTATTTTTTACTCCTATTTCTTCATTTTTCCCATTCTATCCTCAGTTTACCTAATGTGACCTCTAGGCCCACTATTCCATAGAAAAAATCTCACAAAGACCATAGGACTATCTCTTTTTTCTTATTTTCTAAGTCTCCAAGTATTACTAAACTTTTTATTTAAACAGTTCCTTTGCTTAATATGAAATAAACTCTTCTCACTTTTCTTATAATACTCTAACCTTATCTTTTCTTCTTCTCTTCAGATGTTCCTCACCTTGACCAAACGATGTCAGAGTTCCTAAATGATAGCTTCCAAGCCATTTCCTCTTTTGTTCATTTCTCCTTCAGATAATCGCACTCACGAAACCTCTCTCTCCCACCCACTCTCACTGAAGGCAGGTTGAACCCCAGACAGCTGCAGAGCTGTGGTGAGCCCTGCCCCGCCCACCACCACCATCACAGTCACCCTGCTGAGCTGGACCTGACCCCATTCCCACACCATCACTCTCACAGAGGCCACACTGAGCCCAAGACAGCAGGAGATTTGGTGAGACTACCCCACCCCGTCCACTGTTTCAGGTTCCATGCTGACTCACACCTCACCCCCATACCCTTGCCTCAAAGCCCAGGTGACCATTAGGGGCTTCAAACAATATCAAAACGAAGGAGCAAAAGGCAATCTCAGACCTCCATCCCACCCAACACAAGTCCATAAGACAAAACATAGAATTAGAAGTCAGACACCTGAAATTTCAAAAAACATCAAGGTATAAAAGAAATCAGATCACAAATAATCTCGCAGGTAAGAAAATAAGTAACAATAATCACAAAGGAATTGTTCGACACATCTAAAGAACAAACAAAAATAGAATAGAAAAATAATGGAAACATTGAATGAATGGTACAGGAAGCAAACAGAAGGCATGAAACATATTCAAACAGATATTGAAGAAATTAAAAATTACTTTGAAAGTTGGCAAAGCCACTTGGACAACAATGAAGACAGAGTTTCCGACCTTGAAGACAGCACTGCAGCTAGTGATCACTAATGGAAAGATCCTTGAGAACTACCCAAAAAAGGGAAATGACAATTCAACAACTACAAAATGACGCAAAGAGCAATAATACAAGACTGGTAGGTGTGAACAAAATGGCAGGAGTCAAAACAAATGATTTAAAAGATTACTTTCAGTAGTAGCAGCAGAAAATTTCCCATGCATGGGAAAACAATCTAACAGACGGAAAAAAATGTCCCAAGCATGGGAAAAAAATCTGACATCTAAACAAGTGAGGCATATAGAAATCCAATTAGCCAAATCAAAATAAATCTGCACCCAGACGTATAACAATCAATATCCCAGAAATTTAGCAAAAGAAGAGAATATTAAAAACTGCTGAGGGAAAAAAAAAAACAGATCACCTATAATGGGAAGCGCCCTAGAATGATGACAGATTTCTGAACATAACGTCTCAAGTTAAGAAGAGCTTAAAGTGGAATACTGCAGCTCTTGAAAGAAAACAACTTCCAATATGGATTGATATAACCTGAAAAAGTATCTATCAAATTTAATGGAGATATAAGATACTTTCATGACAAATAACACTTGAAGAAATTCATGACCACAAAATCAATCCACAAAAGAGTACTGATGGGGGGCCAGTAAGCTAGCTCAGTGGACTAAGCGCTTGATTAGGCAAGCACAGGGTCGAGGGTTCAATCTCCTGCACCACATGCCACACCAGCCCCACCTCTGGGCACACTAAGCCAGCAACCAAGTCCAGGCATGGTGGTGCATGCCTGTAATCCCAGTGTAGGGGAGGCTGAAAAAATCCCAGCACAGGAGGATCACTATGAGTCTGAGCTGTGTACTGAGATCCTGCACTAAACACATTTTTAAAAAGTACTGACAGAGATTCTAGAAAGAGACCAAAACAATAACTTCAAAAACAACAGAAAAGAACTATAAAGGAGAGCAAGCTGTTTAAGAGCAGGAAAAGTGGGGAACCTACAAGCAGAAAAGCACCACAACAAAGATAAGTCAATACATATGTTATGGCCATCAGTGAAAATGGCCTCAACTCACCCATCAGAAGACTCAGAGTGCATCAAGAAACAAAATCCAACAATATGTGATAAACAAGAAATACATTTAATTCAAAATAAAATTCATACACTAAAAAATCAAAGGATAAGAATAATACCTCACGCAACAGGAAAAGTAGGGATAAGTATTCTTGTTGCTGACAGTGTGAACTTCAAACCAAGCATGACAAAAAGAGATAAAGAGGCCACTACATACTTTTTGTGTGTGCAGGTTCTGTGTGTGTGTGTGTGTGTGTGTGTGTGTGTGTGTGTGTGTGTGTGTGTGCAGGGTCTCACTAGGCAGCCCAGACTCTCGTAGTGATCCTCCTGATTTCTGCCTCCCCAGTGGTAGGATTGCAGGCATGCACCACCACACACAAACTCCATCACAGGCTCAGGAGGCCGGAGGACAGGGCTGGTACAGAATGTGATTACAGGGACCGAACCCTGGCCTCTGAGCTTACCTAAGGAAGAGTTTAGTCTGCTGAGCTATGCTGCTGGCCATATAGACAGAGTTCTTAGATTCGTATGAATTGTCAAAGCTGAATCAATAGAAATAAAACTCATAAATAAACTGATATCAGTCAATGAAATGGAAGATGGGATTAAAAACTACCGTCCAATGGGCCCAGTGGGATGGCTCAGTGGTCTAAAGCACCTGCTTGGGAAAGCTTGGGCAGCTTCAGGGACCGCAGTTCGATCCCCAGCACCACATGCTGCACCAGCCCTGCCCTTGGGGCAGGCTGAGCCGGCCATAAAAATGAGTAAATAAACAAATAAAGGTTCTGAATCAAGAAAAAAAAATAAATAAATAAATAAATAAATAAAATAAATAAAATAAAAAACTACCATCCAAGAAAAGCCCATTAAAAAAAAAAAAAAAAAAAAATGCATACAGATTCCCTGCTGAATTGTACAAGAAATTTGAGTGAAGACCTAACACCACTACCTCTCCAATTCTTTGTGAAGCTGCCTTAGCCAGGGAACTTTAAGTGTTCTTGTTGAGCCTCTGTGGCCTTGACTGTTGCCTCGCATGACTCCTGGAAGGTCATGGGTGCAAGTGTGAACCACCTAGATGCCCATTGGCCTGAACAGGCCTCAGAGGATTCTCAAACCCAGGTTCACACCTTTGACAATGGGTTTATTCCTCTGTAAGAGTCTAAATAGCTTGAGTAAGATCAGCTGGGACCCTCTGATGGTTCTGTTATAAAAGTCCGACACTCATCTATCCCCTAGTCCCCCAAGTTACATAGCTCTGAGAATAGCTGCTGTCTATTTCTACATCCTGCACCCATCCCCAGAGCATGAGTCTAGAACAATGTCTACTATGCTAGGACATGGCACACCCACCGTGCCTACTAGGTCATAGCACCCATTGCTATAGCCACATAATCATCCATGCCCATTCCCTCAACTCAGCACCCACCTTTTTGTGTTATCCCACCTAAGTTCAACTGATCCCCAACCCTCCACAAACTGGACTTGGGCTCTGTTAGAGGTTACTCCAGGAAGTCCCACCCAGAACCCAAAATACCCTGGCTATATTCTTTATACTGCAATGTCTAAGATGGATAAAATAAAGTTTGGGGGTACAACTCAGCAGTATAAGTGCTGGTCTAGCAAAAAAAAAAAAAAGGGGGGGGGGTCCTGTGTTCAATCCTTGGTACAAAAAGAAAGATGAATTAAAGGTGAGCGACCAGCCCAAGAGTGGATGAGGATGCGGAATACCTGAAACCCTCAGGCATTGCTAAAGGGAATGTAAAATACTATCATTGCTTACTTGTGCCATTACAAAGGAAGGATCAACGTCCATGCATAAGTCCTTAGAGAAACATATGTTCATCTCACTTGGTTTTTTTTTTGTTTGTTTGTTTGTTTGTTTGTTTGTTTGTTTGTTTCTTGTGGGACCAGGGTTCGAACTCACAACCTTGCACTTGCCCAGCAGGCACTTGTGCCTCGGAGCTATCTCCCCAGCCAACATATGTTCATCTCTTGATGAAATATCTAGAAGAGGAAAGGCCAGGTCAACTTCTGGGTGTGTGTTTCAGTTCTTAAGAAACCTCCAAAGTGACAGTAGTATTTACATCCTGCCCCTGTTCCTTCCTTCCTTCTCTCCCTATTCCTTCCTTCTTTCATTTCTTCTCACCCTTCTGTGCTCCCTACTTCCTTCCTCCAAATATGCTCCCACTCTGTCGCGCACGCTGACCTCACATGGGATCCTCTTGCTTCAGCCTCCCATATAATGGATTTTAAAAACATTCATCATGTAGCCTGCCTGCAACCTGCATTCCTCACAAGTGCTGTAGCCTTTTGCAGACTTGAACCTTCTACACAAGTAATTATGTTAAGTGCTGATAAACATAGTTTTCATTTTTTAATGTATGCATTAAATGTTTTATTGAAATTTTTTAATTTTCAGATACAAAAAGATACAAAAATAGAGATTACATCACAGTGATCAAGGTAGTATTCCACATGACAAAAAATCAAAACACATGCATACAGTAAAGGTGCAGGTACTAAAGGTAATTGAAATGAAATATAGGCTGCATATACACAAAATGATCTGACAACAGTCTTTGCAAAATAAGTATTGCCTAGAACACCAAAATGACAACTGTTCTGGCTGTAAACTGCCTCACTCACTTTTCAGAGAACTTCTGTAAATGGTGAAAAGAATGAGCATGATAGTTAGGAATTTAAAAAGACAGTTCAACCACATATGTAATGCAAATCTACATAGAATATACACAGTAGAACTCACTAAAAAAATTTAACGACACAAGACCACCCTGAATAAAAGTCGAAACCTCATCAAAGAAAAGTGCTCATCATTTGTATAGCATTGTTTGAAAACTGATAAGATCTTTTGAGTGGGGGGGTGGAACAGGAAAGATATCAAACGCAGGCATTCATTAGAAAATTGTTCATAAAATGTTCATAAGGTTGTAAATTGCTCCTTATATCATCTTAAAATTGTATACCGTGGATACACTTTCTACTATTAACTGGAGGATAAAAGCATAACTTAACAAAGTGTTTCTCAAAATGAGGGCTAAATGTCCAAATGAATTCTGAGGAGGGCTGAGTAATAAACATTTGAAGCAAGCTCCCTGTGAGGTGGTTCTGCATCCTGAAATGCCCTATAGGAAAGAGCACCACTTTACAGATCACAAACATGTTTCTGACACGGCTGAATGCTCTCTAAGTTTATGTTATGAATACCGCTTTTCATATTAAAACAAGTTCCAAGGATTAAGAAAAAACTGCACATCTGGAAAATTAACATATGGCACTATCTAAACATTTTCCTAAAAAAGTACAACAGAAAAATAAAAACAACAAACACTTTTTCCTTTGATATATTTGTTACTTTCAAACTTAACTATTAGAATAAATGGTAACATATAGCTATAAACTATGGGAAAGTTGTATTTCTAATGAACTAGGGCCCATAAGAAAGACCAAAACATATTTTCATAAATGCTAACAATTTTAAATCATTCTAAGCTGAACACTATATAGCTTAACCAAACTTAAATCATTCTGATTGTACCATAGTAACTTACTTAGGTGATGATGGTTATTTTAATGGCCTTTGCATAAGAACCAGTACTAAAACAAGAATTCTATATCTGACGACTCATTCAGAAACTGCTAACCACTAATTTAAACAAACCTATTTAAAGAACTCTGTACTGAAAAGATTCCTATATGTATTTCTTGTGATCTCCAACTAAAGAAACTTAACGAAGGTGGGAGAACTAGGACCGATGTGTGTTCTGGAGATATATTCAAAATTGTAAAGTTTTAGATCTCCTGGAAGACTACATAAACTGGGTCCCAGAAGAACAGGTAGTATGGTTTGGAGGGGAACAAGCATATTTAAAACATTGTATTTAAAAAGCAAATTATTTTCTGATAAGTAAAATAATGAAAAATCATACACACTGTGAAACCACTGAAGAAATGGAATGTGTTTACTAGGTAGGGTAACAAATAATTGCTTCATATGTAAATTAAATCATAGCAGCAAGTTTATCAACATGAAGAAATTCAGGACTCTATCACAGAATGTAAGAATCAAGTATGACACCTTAACGTAAGTACAAAGAAAGAAATTAAAATTAGCTTCTAGACAATTCTGAAGCGGTCCATTGATCCAGGCTGGTATCTGCCCATGCAATGGCACCGTAAGCAAAACACACAGGTGGAAAATGAGGATCAGGCCTGTTGCTCTTCATAACTTGAAAGAGGGCTGATGCACTCAGAATCTGCAAATTCGTGCACTGCAGTCGTTGTCACGCTGCCCTTGTCTTCTGGAGTGTGACACACAGGTTCCTCAGTAAGGTGTGGATCAAAGTTCTCCAGCTGGAATTTTCCAGAAGTCTCTGGCTGAAAGGGTGGTACCTCATGCCTTTGCTCCATCAGATACAGTCTGCATTCTGAAAGAATGGGTGATGCTTAATGTCCTCAAACCCCATGCCGCCACGACAACCCAGTCTCTCCTCTGGGTCCTTCTTAAGAAAAACCTGAATGACATTTGCAGCTTCTACAGACAGATACGGTGGCATGAGGATAGTGACTTCCAAAATAAGTAGAAGGAGATGATTGGCAGTGCATCAGGGATATCAGGGCTCTTGATAGGAAAGGGAGACTCTCCAGCTATTATTTCGTGCAGGATCACTCCAAGAATCCACCAGTCTATATTGAAACCATACTCCTCTGCGCTGACAATTGCTGGAGCCTGGTAATTAGGTACCACATTTGGTACCACAAATGCGCCTGTCACGTCTCCCGGCCTGAGTCCTTCCTTAGAAACACAGTAGTCAGGGAGCTTGATGTGACCTTCAGAATCGAGTAAATACATTGTCCAATTTCAGGTTGCTGGAGAGGACCCCACGCTGGTGAAGGCAGTTGAGGGCGTAAAACCTGGCATGCAGCTCAGGAAGTATTCTTTGGCCCTGCGTGTACAACATTAGACCTCCTCCACTTGCATAGTCTAAGACAAAAAGCACTCTGCTTTCTGTTTGAAAGAATGCAGCCCGACAAGGAAAAGATGACTCGACACTCACTGTGATGCGCGCTGCTCTGTCCTTGCTCCATGGTAGTTGGCACCCTCTTTCTTCACCACTTTCATTGCAAACTTTCGATCTTCGTTTTTCAGTTGAACCAAGAACACTTTCACATAAGTTCCTCTCCCTGTCACCAGGAGGATATTGAAGTCCTGGAGACCCAGCCTAGATGAAGCTTGGCCACATATCCTAGAGTTCTTCACCTTTTCATGTTCAGCAAGCTGTTCCCAGCTGTAGTGACTTGAAGAATGAGATGGGCTCAGGGCCCATGTGGGGTCTGAAGCTGTGAGTGGTGGATTCAGCAGTGTCATGGGGTCTGGTGGGGAGGAATGCTGCTCACATTCAGTTGTGACCAGTGTGTGGCACCTCTTGTGCACCAAGATCTCACAATCCATGCACTTGTATGCCAGGCGTCTCAATCCCTCTTCACGGTTTGCACAGACGGCACCAAGAGCGCACCTGCAGAAACGCTTGGCCTGAAACTTGTGGCTATTGGTGCAATAAAACTTTCTCCAGGGGCCTGCAGTGCTGCGGTGGGCAGATGGATCTTCTCAACGAGGCACCTTAGGCTGTTCTAGTCCAGGAGGCGATGCATAGAGTGAGAGCTTGCATTCCTCCTCTAGCTCAGATAACCAAAAGACTTCTTCTAATTCCAACTTACGTGACAGAGTGTGGGGGGTCTCCTTCCTCCTTGATCCACATTTCGGTGTAAAGCTCGTTATCGTCCAAACAGCACAGATCTCCAAGTTCATCGCTGAGGCCCACAAGGGCGATGGACGTCCCTGAACGTGGTGCGGCGATGTCTGTGCTCAGGCTCAGGGTCCGTAGGATCGAGCTGTTGGTTCTGGGAGTGCTCAGGAGGGACAGACTGTAGTCAGATTCACTCCCCAGGTAAACTGGCATGAAGAGTTCCCAGAGTGATTGCACTCTGCCTGCCTGCTCTGACGTCATAGGCCGGAGCTCAGTGCAGCTCCCTGTGAAGTACTTTCCCATAGGTGGCTGGGTCAGGGAGGGTGGACACTAGCTTGGACCGGATCCTAGTATAGCTCCCTGTGGAGTGCTCCTCAGTGGTGACCAGGTCACTATGGATGGACAGTAGGTTCCTCAGGGTGTGTAAGAGCCTGGTGGCTGCAGCTTTGTTTTCCTACCCTGGACTTCCTTGGCTCCACAGGATTTTCGTGTCAGGTTCTGGGGAGTCCTGTCCAGAGCAGCTGGGTGTCTCTGGGCCCTGGGATATTTATCTCTCTGGTGCCATAGGTATTTGAGTATGGGTAGACTTTATAATGGGGCCTTGTTTGTTTTTACCATATGGCAGTCAGTCCTGAGGGCACCTTCCCTAGGGCGTCTGTGATAGTTGAGGAGCTCCCGCATAGTGGCCTGCGGAGTCTGGATGGAATCAACCGTCTCCTCAGTCTTTGACACAGACTTTCCCTGTCTAGAGTCCTGAACCTGTGGACACGGGATGTAGAGAAGCAGTTCAGCATGATCACTGCTGACTGCCTCTAGCCAAGTAAGTGTAGGATAGGCAGTTACTGCACTGTGACGCCCTCCCCAGGGTTCCAAGTTCTGCTTGGAGATGGTTGCTAAGGGAATGAGGGCAAGTCTTAGGGCTCCATGACCAGAAACCCCTCCAGAGCCCCTTCACCTGAGCCCATGTTTTTCCTCATACTACATAAAGTAGTGGCTGCTCATTTTATGATTTTTCTGTAAGTATCTAGGAATCTTTTTACCTATCAATCATCTATCTATCCATTAGTTTCTGGCTTTTGCATGAGTAGTTTGTACCTTTTCTTCACAATGAACTACAGGGATATCCTCAGACACACTAAGCATCTCCCTAAGGCACAGAATTGGTCTAGTTGGTCTCTTCCTTGAGGTCTCTGCTGCCTGGAGTGCTGGGATCACAGTCACACACCATCTTGGCAGGTTCAGCGTGCCATTTAGAAACAGCAAAGCTGGGGAAACTTTGGCAAACTGAGGCACAGGTGACATCTTCACTTTTAAAGCAACCTGTGTGTACTGACGTTTTGCATTTGGTGGAAATGGTGCTGAATGACCTTCTCAATTTAAGGGGCCATTTGCACTGAAGATACCACGCTGGGGATTTACACTTAAAGAGCTGCAAACTTTAGGATGCTTTTCTTCTGTCGACTGATTCTATCTACACCTATATTTAATTAGATAGGACTGCGATTTTTCAGAAAATTTAGATATAATTTTGCTCAAGAGATATTAAGGGGCAGAGATGTAGTCCAGCAGCACAGAGCCTGCCTGGCAAACATGAGGACCTCAATTTCATTCCTGGCACACACACACACACACACACAGAGAGAGAGAGAGAGAGAGAGAGAGAGAGGAGGTAGGGAAGGGAGGAAGAAAGAAAAGAGGAAAAGAGAAGAGAAAAAGAAAATTTATTACAAAGTGTAACTTCTGGAGTAGCAATAGTGGATCCACAGCACATTGTAGCTCTGAGGGATACACGAATGATTAATGACTCTTTAGCTAATGAACTTAATACCAAGTACAGTGTCTTAGTTAATATTCTCTCACTGCTGGGACAAATACCTGACATGCAAGCTTAGGAAAGAAAAGGTTTATTTAGCTCACAGTTACTGAAGGTTTCATAATTTAAAGTAGATATAGCAAGACCTCGAGGGACTGGGCAGAGGCCACCATTTCCAGAATGATGCGCTCCATACCTCCAAGAGAGGCCACCAGTGGGAGGAACAGGGGGGAAGACACGGACACGACATGCTGTCAGTTTAATGGTTCTGCACTTTACTGGCCCCGCCCCTCAAGCCCCACTCTGGTCCTCTGGCCCCGCCCCTCAAGCCTTACGCTTGACAGCTCCATGATTTACATGAGGCTTTGAGGGGGCAACTAGATACAAACCATAACATACAGTATTCAGTATTCTGAAAAATTGTGCTTGCCCGAAAAGTAACATCTAAATGGCTTGGCCCAACTCAGCCCTAGCCGATCATCACCATGATGAGGACCAGTGTCACACAGATGATACCTCACTATTCCCCTACTTGGAGGCTGTTCTGTAATGGCAGGCAGAGCAGGAATAAGGGGCTTGGGGCTATCACTCAGTTCTTTTCTGCTTAGGGCTGATTTTTGAATAAAACATAGTAGAGTGAGGCAGGACATGCGGTGACTGCATGGCAGATGCAAGAACACCCACAGAGCATTTGAAACTTCCCTTGTGGCCACTTGGAATCACCTCCTGTCCTCCTATCCCAATCAGCCCTGGTACTCTGTGCCTCGGGGGGCAGTCTACATTTTCTACATCTGGGGAAGCTACAACCATTCAACACAGTGTTTTGCTTTGTTTCTTGAAGAGCTTATTCATGCAGCATAACCACGTTGAAGAGAGAGAACACAGAGCAGCCCTTTACCCTGTCCTCCTATGTGAGAGGAGACCTGTGGTGGGTTAATGGGCAACTTGTAACAACCAGCATGGTTCTGGGTGTGGAAGGCCCACCTGAGTATCATTGCCCACAGCATGAAAGGAGAGCCTGAGGGGAAGATGTTGTGCTGTTGATTCTCCTGGAGAAATTTTTCACTCTGGCTTTTCAATATGAACTCAGCTGTTGTCCTTGTTAGAGCAGCGCCAGTCCTCACTGTTCCTGAGAATGGCTGCTGTTCTTTTGTGGGGAGCTCTCATCCTTATTTTGAGCATCACTTTCTGGTTCCAGTGCAGATTGCTCAGCCTGGGGCACTGGTCCTGCTAGTGCAGATTTTGTAGGTTCCACCCCTGGCCTCAGGGACTTGACAGTGCAGATCCTGGATAAAATTGTCAGGAGACATTGTTGTGGGCCCTAGGCCCCCAGCTGGACTTGTGGAGGACATTGCCGTGGGCTCCAGATCTTTGACTGGATTCGCAGAAGGAATTTGTCATGGGCTCTAGGTCTTTAGCTCGATTCTTTGGGGCTCTAGTACATGCACAGATGTCTTACATTCTTCTATGCTTGACCTTTTGCACAAATATGAAACAATCCAAGCTGGCATCCTGGGCTCCTTCTCAGGCCCAGGAGAATGAAATAATTCTATAAATTACGTGTCCTGTATTAAATCTTCTAAAACTGTCACAGAGATTTAGTGCAATTCTGATCAACATTCCAAATGCATATCTCACAGAATTAAAGAAAACCATCCAAAAATTCATTTGGAACCTGAAGAGATATAGAAAACCAAAGGCAATTCTGGGCAACAAAGGCAAGACAGAGGTATCACAATTTCTGATTTGAAATTATACTGTGAAGCTACAGTGATAAAAACAGAGTGATGCTCAAAGATAAAAAAGACCTTAAGGTCAATGGAACTGATTAGAAGATTCATAGACAACTCCAATATCTTCAGCTACCTTACCTTTGACAAAGGGCCCAAACAAGTTTGCTGGAAGCAAGATAGCCTCTTTCATAAATCTTGCTGGGAAAACTGGCTTATGCTCATGCCAGAGATCAAAATTGGATCCATATGTTTCACCATGCACTAATTTGAGATGGATCAGAGTCTAAATAATTATTATATTATTATCTTCTGGAAGATAGAATAGGTAAAGCTCTTGAAGACGTTGGTGTAGGCAACGTCTTTGTAAATGAAAACCAGTATTGCCCAGGAATTGTCAGAGAAAATCAACAACTGGGATCTCATCTTATTAAAAAGTAACTTATACAGCAAAAGAAACCACCAGTAGAGTGAAGAGAAAACCCACAGTGTGGGAAAAAATTGTTTTCTAGATATCCCTCAAAGGATTACTATGAGAACTATATAAAGCATTCAAAAATATCAGATCTCCCAAATTTAAAAACCCACTCCCAAACTGGGCATCTGAATGAATACACACTTCTCCAATGAAGAGATACAAATAGCAAATAAATATATGAAAAAATGCTCAACATCACTGGTCATTTGAGAGATGCAAATTAAAACAACATTGTGATTCCATCTCACCTCAAAAAGAATAGCAATCATCAAGAAATCCACTAATAACAAATGGCTGGTTGGACTCTGGGGAAAAGCAAACCCTCCTCCACTGTTGGGAGTATAGACTGATACAACTGCTATGGAAATCAGTGTGGATATTCCTCCAAAAAATAAGATTGTAAGTCCCATTTGACCCAGCCATTGCCCTTCAGGGTATCTTCCCAGAAGAATTAAAAACATCTTACTACAGTGATATATGTGCACACATGTTTGTAGAAGCACAATTTGTAACAGCCAGATGTTGGAAACAACCCAAATGCCTATCAACCAAGCAATGGATTTAAAAAAAGATGTTCTTTTATATAATTAAATAC
Organism: Myocastor coypus; assembly: GCA_004027025.1. NCBI lineage: Eukaryota > Metazoa > Chordata > Mammalia > Rodentia > Myocastoridae > Myocastor > Myocastor coypus. Next base: position 8,916 of record PVJA010014658.1, on the reverse strand, counting down.
TATTCAGCTAAATAGTAAAGATGGATAAACTGGAGACTTTTATTGGTAAATGGATGCAACTTGAGACCATACTCATAAGTGAAATAAACTAGAGACACATATGGAAACACCCTGTTATATCCCTAATGTAAGAAGCGGAAAGAGTAAATAAAATCCACAATGCAAAACAGATATTGTAAAATGGGAAGAAACTGTTCATAAGGAAAAAGCAACTGGGACAGAGGGATGGAGAATAGAAAGGGGAAAGCAAATATAGTTACATTACTGATTTCTCTTAGTTCCTTTTTAAAGTTTGTTTTAATATTGTTTGAACGGTTAAATCCCAATATTTTATACTCTGAATAACTAATTCAAAGATAACAATATACAATGTATTAACCACTGTTACCCTCCTATTATCTTGTTTTGAAATTTGGGGTTTTTTTAAAACAAAAACTTTAAAGATAAATAAATTTTATTTTGAGATAGGGACTCTGTTGCCCAGGCTGGCCTCAAACTCTGTATCTTTCTATTTCAGGCTCCAACTAGCTGGACTGGCAGGTGTGCACCGTAACACCTGGTCCCCCTTTTTATCCCCGCGTCTGTGCTAGTCTTCCAGGTGATACAGTACCTTTCCTACGCTTTGTTCTTTTTCCGTGTGTAGGTGACTGACTGATATCTAAGCACAAAATTTTAATCTCTCTCATCCATCCCTGGTAGATGAGATTTTGATACATTAGCTTGTCATTTTATATTAATAATCTCATGCTTTCCTCTGCCTGACCTCTGAATTCACACTCTCTTGAAAGTAGAGGAAAGAGAGAAAAAGCCCACAAGTCTGTGGGATCCTCTGTTGAGCTCTGAGCTCTTGGCTGTGATCTGTCTAGTGTCTGCTGCATGAACCCCTCCCTCTTACCTTCTTTTCACAAAACATAATCTTTACTCTTCTGCTGAAACAGTTTCTGATTCTCTTAGCACCTAACCAAAGAAAAATGTGTTACATGTGTGTCCTCGGGAAAACCCGAGTTATTGTTGGATTTTGTTATTTCATTTCAAAGAATCCTTCCTGCTGTTTCATATTTTACTCTTGTTCTGGCTCTGATTTGTTACAGGCATTTTAGGAAGAACATTGCTTACCTACATCCGAGTTTCATTTACTCATTCTTCTCCTCATTACATTAGCCTGCCTTAGGGTAAGTCCACTGACACCTAGGTCTAGCATTGTTCCTGGTACACAGGAGGTTTTTGATAAATGACAACCACTGTGTCAGTAGGAAGGAGCTGACTTCCAGGATATTGAATAGAGGAATTGATAAGATTCCTTTACTTTGAGCACCTGCTTGAAAAAATCTGTTGCTGCTCTGCTTTTGATATTATTTAACATTGAATTCATGCCAAAACACACAGGAAAGATAAATTATAATATGATCAGTGTGACTTTCTTTGACATAGAGCTAAATATAGCAAATAGCTAAAAAAAAATTTCTTTCAAAAATTATTTTCACAGAGGGCTTGGAACTTCAAGAATGAGGCAAACAAGCTAAGATTTCTCCCAGCATGCATCACTACTCAACAACATAGTGTGAACACACTATACACTATTACGTACAAGGGCAAGAAGGGAAAGATCCATGGGTGGAAGAAAAACACTAACAGTCGAGAAAGATGAACCGACACATTTATATAAATGACAATTCAATATAACATGGCAAGTGCTTTATTGAGAAAACTCTAGACTCTGCTGGCACAGATAGATGACAAGCCAACTCTACACAGGCAATCCTGGATGTTGTCAGCACATTATCAAACTTAGGAGAATTCACAAAAGCGGGGTTCTCTGTAAGTGATATTCACAGCTTGGATGCCTTAGGAAGCAGACCCTGAGACAGAGTATGGTGTTCAGGTTGCTTATCAGGGATGGAAAGAAAGAACACTCAAGTAGTGGATGGAGCCAAGCCGTGATCCTGGCCTAGCACCTTCATCAATCCCTTGGGGAGCTCTGGAGCCATTACATCCCTCACAGTGTGTCACTGGCGTGAAATAGCCAGACATTATGTATTCTGCATCAGCGGGTCTGGTATGGGCTACTTCCCAAAAATGGACTTGGGGAAGGTGGCTCTCCATAGCAATTCCCATTAGGAATAAGAGGTTGCACTCTCTGCAGCCTGGACAACAGATCCTCCCTCCTAAAGGAATCTGGGCCACTCATCTCCATGTTGAGCACATCAAGTAGATCACCTGAATTCCAGGTAGATTTTTCCATGTCCAGGATGTATCCTACTAGCCCTGCTTCCCCATGGTGATCAGAGTTGATCATCCTGTCTAGATTTGGCTTCTCTTTTTGCCTGTATATTTCTTAACACACGGAGCCTGAAGTGCTCAGGGGCACCTGCTGAAGACTCAGTGGGGCTCTTGCTGTGTTCCTTGGGGGAACACCCCTACCCCAGCCTCACCTAGTCTAGTGCATCAGCTACTGTGTACAGGGATAGGCAGCAGAATCCTCTTGGTAGGCTATTGGGATCACTGAAAGCAAGATCATTCCTGCTTGGATCTTGTGGTTCTCAGCCTCACGAATTCTTCCTAGGAACATTGCCCCCTGGAGTAGCATGTCCTTCTCTTACAAAGTGTTGCCTCTGGTGTTTAGGCGTCCTTTAAAGCAGCCTCTGCTTAGTGTGGTGCATGATAAAGCCAGGGGAAATCTGTGCTCAAGGGTCCACTTGTTCTCCTTTACTAGGGCAGGTTGGACAGGTTGTGTGAGAGCCCATGCTGGTGGATGAAATGCAGAAGTTCCTGGGTGCTAATGCTGGCACAAGGTCTCTAGGTAGGGAAAATTTGTCTGCTGATGTCAGAAAAAAAAAATGCAAAGGCCTGCTGCATGCAGCTGCTCCTGAGGGGCCGTGTGGTCCTCTGGGGGATGGTGGTGCAGCACAGGCTCAGCACTGGTTCCTATTGCCCGTGCACTGGAAATTCTAGTCAGATCAGCTATGCTAAAAGGTAGCCAGGCAGGTAGACTCACAATGCACAGCTTTCATCTTTCTTCTCCACAACTCTGGCGGTGTGTGAGACACATCAGCAGTGGGATGGGCGATGACAAAGCTTCCTACCATCAACATCAACCTTCGTGGTAGGTTATTCTTGGTGGGTATTAATGGATGATGCATAGGTCTTTACTTCATGCCTACTCTCATATTCCTGTGCACACATACGTATTCTACTTAACATGTTAGGACTCGAAATCAATTATTTCTATTTTAACCTTTTGGACCATTCATCATTTAAACTTTCCCGTTCTAACTTTTAGATCCTCCAATGCTACCATTGATTTGCTAACAGAATTCATGAGAGTCAAGATTCCTTTCAAGTGAGGGGCTGGCAACATGACTCAGCAGTCTAAAGCACTTGCTTCATCAAGGTTAGGCAACCACAGAAATCACAGTTCAATCCCCAGCACCATGGGCTGTGCCAACTCCACCCTCAAGGCAGGCTGAGCTAGCCATAAATTTTTAAAAAATTTTAAAAAAAGATATCCTTTCAACTGAAAAGACACGACCTAAATTTATCTTCTACAAAAGGTAGATAACTTACTTTTACCTTGTCTTCAAATATTCTAAGGACATTATTCCTAACAGTGTTTATCTTTAAAGAATATCATGGTGAAAGCAATAATAGTGGTATTATTCCACCTTTGAGAACTAAGGCAGGAGAACGGAAGGCATCCTGGACTACATAGCAGAACATCATCTCTGAAAGACCAATGTGCAGAGCCTGCTCTGCCTGCTTTCTATTCCTGCACCATGCGCTCTCATTAGAAGTAAAGATTCAGTGCAAAAAAATTGAGTTGCAAGAAGACTCATGAATGCACGAGAACTCATGAAACCCACTTCTCGGGATATGCACTGAATACTAGCTAGGACATGGACTCCTCAAAAGAAAGAATTATGTATTTATTTTCCCTTTAACTAGATAGGCTTTGTTAATTAGGAAAGGCTGTTTTTACAGAAGCATTTCATTTAATAATTGTGGAAGAAATAGTAATACTAGAAACAATGACTTTTTTTTTTTTTTTAGCACCAGGATCTTGAACTCAGGATCTCCTTCATGCCAGGAAGGCACTGTACCATTGAGCCTGTGTCCGCAGGAAAACACAGTGATTAGAAGGTGGGCACTATGGTTCATGCCTATAATATCGGTCCTCAGGAAACTGAGGCAAGAGGATCACAAGTAAGAGGCCAGCCTGAGAGACTCTCCCTGCCAGCACGCTGGGACCTCGCTTCTCCAGCCTGTGGGGCATGTTCCATCCTTCCAACCCATGACCAGCAGAGGAAAAAAGCCTACATATTTTCTTGCTCCATATGTTCCTAGAGGCAAGCAAAACAAGTTAATTTTGACCAGAGGAAAACTGTGCACATCCAGGCTTGTCAGTGTGGCAGCCAGATCAGCCCCAAGTTTGGGGAGGTGATCAGCAAAGAGCACGGGCCCTTACCGCGGGGACAGTGACCTGCAGCTGGACCGCAGCTCCGTGTACTACAATAAGGCCACAGGTGGCAAGTGTGTTCCTCGCACGATTTTGGTGGATCTAGAACCTAGGACCATGGACTCTGTTTGATCTGGTCCTTTTGGTCAAATCTTCAGACCAGACAATTTTATTTTTGGTCAGTCAGGGGCAAGCAACAACTGGGCAAAGGGCCACTACACAGAGGGTGCCGAGCTGACGGACTCTGTCCTGCATGTGGTGTGGAAGGAGGCCAAGAGCTGTGACTGCCTGCAGGGCTTCCAGCTGGCCCACTCTCTGGGTGGGAGCATGGGCTCCACCATGGGCGCACTGATCATCAGCAAGACCAAAGAGGAGTATGCCAGCTGCATCATGAACACCTTCAGCGTGGTGCCTTCACCCGACACCGTGGTTGAGCCCTACGATGCCACTGTCTCTGGCCATCAGCCGGTGGAGAACAGAGATGAGACCTACTGCACTGGCAATGAGGCCCTGTATGACATCTGCTTCCGCACCCTCAAGCTAACCACCCCCACCTATGGGGACCTCAACCACCTGGTCTCAGCCACCATGAGTGGCGCCACTACCTGCTTCTGCTTTCCTGGCTAGCTCAATGCTGACCTTTGTACGCTGGCAGTGAATATGGTGCCCTCCCCATGCCTGCACTTCTTCATGCCAGACTTTGCCCCTCTTACCAGCTGTGGCAGCCAGCAGTACCATGCCCTGACCGTGTCCGAGCTCACTCAGCAAGTCTTTGATGCCAAGAACATGATGGCTGCCTGCAAGCCACGCCAAGGCCGCTACCTCACAGTGGCTGCTGTCTTCCAACGCCGAATCTCCATGAAGGAGGTGGATATGCAGATGCTTAACATGCAGAACAAAAAAGCAGCTACTTGGTGGAATGGATCCCCAACAAAATGAAGAAGGCTGTGTGTGGCACCCCACCATGTGTCAGCAAGATGGCTGTCACCTTCATTAGCAACAGCACAGCCATCCAGGAGCTGTTCAAGCGCATCTCGGAGCAGTTCACGGCCATGTTCTGGCACAAGGCCTTCCTGCACTGGCACACGGGCGAGGGCATGGAGGAGACAGAGTTCACCAAAGCCGACAGCAACCTGAATGACCTTGTGTCCGAGCACCAGCAGTACCAGGACACCACTGTAGAAGAGGAAGAGGATTTCAGGGAGGAGGCTTAAGCTAGAGTCCCTGTCACCTCGGGTTCCTCAGTTCCTCAGCCACCTTCCACTGCCCCTTTCTTCACAATTTGTTTGCTGCCTCTATCTTGTTTCTTAAAGAGAGACAGAGACAGAGACAGAGACAGAGAGACAGAGAAACAGAGAGAGACCAGCCTGGGTATGCAGAGATCTTGTCTAAAGGAGGGGGAAGAATAATGATTTGAGAGCTTAGCATAATGACTAGAAAACTTTGAACTAAAGAATTCAGGAAAAGATCATCACTACCTGATGCTACTAGTTAAAGACTGATGCAGAACTTGGCAGTGGGGTGATCAGGCTGCCACCGTGAAAACCTGATCCATCCTGAAGAGTACTTGAGTGTGTTGGTGCATACCTGTAGTCCCAGCACTTGAGAGGCTGAGGCAGGAGGATTGTTGTGAGTTTGAAACCGGCCTTGGCTACAAAGTGTTTTCAAGTCCATCCTGAACTGCATAAGGAGATCCTGTGTCAAAAAGAAAAAAAAAAAAAAAAACTTGAAGAGTAAAACAACCAGCTATGTAGGCTCCCATGTGATATACTAGGGAGATGGCAAATTTAGAGACAAGTGCCCAAACTACAACCCCAAACCCATTTATGCATTGCAGAGCATAAATGCTGCAATTAAACCTGAATACTGAGAGTTTAGATTAGAAAAGCAACTGATACATTAACATCTTTTGTTTTAAGAGTACAATAATAGAACTGTCAATGTCCTGTTCAATAAAACAGTATTTTATTGCAAGGTAAAAGTCTGCACTTGGTGTGTTTTTGTACATTCTTATCTGAAGCTTATCTGCTGGGACAATGCTGGGGTGACTTACCACCAGCTCAGGCAAGTGCAGGGACCAGGGTTCGATCCCTGACACCACATACTATGCTGGCCCCACCTCCTGGTGCACTGAGCCAGCCACCATGACCGCGTGTGACAGTGCATGCTTGTAATCCCAGCCATGGGGAGGCTAAAAACAGGAGCATCACTACGAGTCTGAGCTATTTATGTACCAAATACATAAGCAAAACAAAACAAAACAGAAATATTTAAGCAAAAATTAAGAGGAGCAAAGGAAGCAGATACAGATGTGTATTTGGTAATGTATATGAGAACTCCCTGGATAGTTTTTGTACATTATGACATATCAGGAAGTCACTGCTTAAACCACAATAAGCATTTAATCATATGTCATGCTTTGTCTGGGTTAGAAATGTGGGAAGGATTAGGCTGGGCAGTTATGTACCTTCAGGTTTCTTGTGTGGTGGTTGCTGGAGCAGCAACTGCTATGGAGGAGGGGAGCAGCTCACAGCTGGAGGCTGACACATGGAGCTCTCTGTCTCCATCCCTGCATGCAGTTTCAAGGCCTCTCCCTGCATTTATTCACCAGGGGCAAGTTTGGCCTTCCTCACCCTGGGTGGTCTCAAGGCAGGCAGTATGATCTTTTGGCAGTTGATGTCATCAAGAGCAATGTCCCAAGTGATGGAAGCTGTGTTGACCTCTATGCTTGTGCCTGGGAAGTCACCCTGTGTCATCACCTCTACATTGTACTGATTAAAGCAGAAGCAAAGCCAGCTCATTTGCAAGGATGTTCATGCACTATGCCTGTTGGAATGAGTCATAACAGGGAATCTGTGGTCATATTTCAAACCTGACATGTCATCCTTAAAACCATCTGGTGATCAGTACTCAAAAGACCGTGAAACAATCCATAATCTGTCTTATTTACTCATAAATACTTTTCTGATTTCTAAGCATGACCCATGGAAAATTAATTCCTCTTGAAATTGTTGTATACCTTATACCTTTGTCTAAAATTGCCTAACTTGGTAACTCTGACATTATTTGACATTGGTAAGAGTGGTGGCCCATGCCAGTCTCATGTGTAGAGGATGAATCAGGAGGTCCACAAGCTTGAGGTCAGCATGGGCTACACTGTGAGTTCCAGATCAGCCTGGAATACATATTAAGCCTACATTTGTTAGAAAAAAAAAAAGTAAGCAAAAACAACCCAAAACTTTATATTATATATAAAATTCTTAGCTTCATACTATGTCTATAATAGACATTTTATAAATATTAGTGATACCCGATACTTATTAGAAGTCCTCAGATGTTTTTACTGATTGAGCAGACAATTAACAAGTGATAATTGAGATAATCTCATGATTCTCTGGAAGACCTTATGATTTGAAGGAAGGATGGATGTACTCTAGAAAATTAAAATCCGTTATGAAATGTTGTGGACAGTGAATGTTTGCTAATACATGAAGTGAGCTGTTGCATTGAAGAGAGTGTCTGTTGTGTTGAACATCGTGCTTTTATTATCACCTTTTCTTCTTCCCAGACTGCCTTTTTAAAAACTTCCCTGAGGAACAGAAAAAAATAGGATCAGCTCCCATACATGAAGAATGAATGTCATGGCAAAGCTTTCTAGGGAAATAAAGTTTGGAATTTATTCTGCTTTAAATGATTTCTGAAGATTAAGTAAAACATACACCAGATTTTTGTTTTTTGTTTTTTGGGGTTTTTTGTCTTTTTTTTTTTTTTTTTTTTTTTTTTTGAGACAGGGTCTCATTATGCAGTTCAGGCTGGCCTTGAGCTCACTTTTGTAGCCCAGGCTGGTCTCGAACTCACACCAATCCTCCTACCTCAGCCTTCCAAGTGCTGGGATTACAGGTGTGTGCCAACACGCCCGGCAGATTTTTGAATCTAGACTATTTCCTCAGTCTGTAGGAAACCTCAGATTTTCTTTTGAAATCTTGCAAATTAAAGTTGTCATTAAATTATGGTATTAGACATAGTAATTCATTTATAATATAAACTAATTGTAGGAGTCCCTTCTAGGTCCTCATTTTGATCCAAGAAGTCAGTATTTGTAATCCCAAAGTTACATCATTGGAATCTCACCTAGGTAATTCCAATCTACCACTTTCATGCAACTCATGGTGCAATTAAAGACACTAAAACATATTTATAACTACTGGGGAGTCAAGGGGCTCTAAGTCCAGCCACAAAAATGGTTCTCTGGAACAATGACAGCGATCCAAGGCCTCACCCGGCTTTATTCAGTGGAAGAGTGGCTTGAGAAGGAATGACTGAGAATTGTGGGAGGTAGTGAATACTGTGAGCTGAGCTAAGTAGGAGGCCTACGTTTACCTCTGCCACCTGCAGAGGATATACAGAGAGAGTAATCTGCATAAGGCTATTTAGATAGTATCTAATGTTTTGGGTAGTCTGGT
>PVJA010014657.1:0-46995 GCA_004027025.1 Myocastor coypus | reverse complement strand
TTTCCCAGAAGAACTGAAAACTTCATACCATAGCGATATCTGTGCACCTATGTTTATAGCAGCCCAATTTGTAATAGCCAAATCTTGGAAACAACCAAAATGTCCATCATTTGAAGAATGGTTAAAAAAAAATGTGGTATTTTTATACAATGGAATACTACTCATCCATAAAGAATGATAAGTTTGAAGACTTCATATACAAATCATCTTTTTCAAAGCCATAGGTAACTAAGACTGTCTGGGCAATTGCAAAGTAACACAAACACACTTACATACTTGAGCAATTTACAACAGAGCTACAAATTCATAACACTTTTAAAATATCTTAGTGCATAATTTTTGTTACAAATGGTTCAAGAAGTGCATATTGGCTCAGAAAGAAGCCTGAGAATGCTTGAATCCTCAAATAAGCCACATAATTCTAGAAGGTAGTGAAACTCCTTCTCACTCTAGAATAAACATGATGAGAAACTAAAGAAGACAAGGCAACTCAATGAGGACCCTTTCTCTCCCTCAGACAGAAGCTTTCTCTCCCCAATAAGTATATTCTGCTCTTAATCTGCATTGTTCCTAGGATTAATTTTTCAATTTGAGAAAACATAAATTCCTATTAGACATTTACCAGGTTGGGAGATTTCCCCCTCCATACCATTTAGAAATCCCACCAAGATAATTGGACAAAGGTAAGAGTTTGCTTTTGTTTCATGGACTCTGGATTGTGACTTGTTTGGGTAATCAGGATTCTTTTATGCCTCAGATTTTATTAGGTCTGTGCCCATTGTTTATAATTACTTATGCTTTGTTTCTGATGTAGTTTTGTTAAAAAGATGATACATCTAAGTTAAAACCATAGGAAGGTTATAAGGTTATTATGCTTCTTTAATGGGACATTTTTTATTCCTCTTTTTTATACATTGCATTTGAACTAATTGCTGAGTTTACTGGTGTTCCTTGCTTGACTTTAGACAATGGGACCAGGAAGAGTGCTGCCAGAACTCCCCGTAGTGAACTTCAATATAAAATTCTGTAAAATGGGTCTTTTATGAAATGGAGCTCGTACTTAAAAATACATATATGCCTATTAATAATCCTTTAACCACTGGTTTAAAAAAACACTAAATCTGTGGATGTTCATCAGACTTTGAGAACCTATGTCACTGAAACAAACTGGCCTTATCCTCTTCTACACTCTTGAGGAAATGTTGAGCCTGTTTTGCCTCAGTTTCCTTTCTGGTCTGATATAATCTTACCTGATAAGGACATAATCTTAGCATTTGATATTTATTTATTTATTTAAACCTCTTTTTTTTAGAATTTATATTTATTTTATTTATTTTTTTTTCTTGTTTCAGAACCTTTGTTTGTTTATTCACTCATTTTTTATGGCCGGCTCAGCCTGCCCCTAGGGCAGGGCTGACGCAGCAGTGGTGCCAGGGATCGAACCGCAGTCCCTGAAGCCGCCCAAGCTTCCCCAAGCAGGCGCTTTAGACCACTGAGCCGTCCCGCCGGGCACAGCACTTGATATTTACTGCTCTCACCTTTCCAGGCTGAGAGTGACAACACATGGGCAAGTTGTTTCAATAAATTACTGTAAGTAGTTGACCACCCACTTGAGAACCTCCTCCTGTCCCTCTCTTGAATAGGAGCTTTCTTTCCCTCAATAAATATGTTCTGCTCATTTAAAAAATTACTGTGAGCATGAGAAGACTTCCTTTCTCTGATTTTATTTTTCATCTTTCCTTACTACTTTACTTTCCTTCTTTTGAGACTTCTAAAACTAGATGGAGAAGACGTTTAAACGGCCTCAAACTTGCCCTCCTACTGAACAAGTAAGTTTCAGCTGCAGAAAATGAGTGTTTGCTAACAGCAAAGACAGAAGAATCATCCTAGATGAGGAATATATACCCATCTCTAAGTCATATAACACGTCAGAATTTTGCCCATTGAGGAGAATACACAAAAAATTCCATGTCTCAGCTCAGTGGGATAGGCAACAGTCTTCCTCAGGAAAAATAAATCTGAAACACAGTAGAAAGAGCTAACTTTTAGAACTATTTCCAAAGCAACACACTTAAGGGATCAAAATAAATTTAGTCTAAGGGAAGTTATCTGACCTTCTTTCTCCTTTCCTAGGTCTAATTATCTGTTATGTGTATAGGGGAAAATACTTTGATAATAAGTTGTGGACTTTGAAGCCTTTACTGTAAATATATAAAGTACTCGGTGAGGTTTTTTTCAGGCTTTTACCTGTCCTTTACAGAACTTTGACAAACAGTGGTTACTCTGCCAACTGGTTAAATGCTCATACAACAGCTGTCGCTCTTAAAGCAGAGGACAGATGTCCCAGCACTGTTAGAAGCCACTAAAGCTGGAAATTTATCATATATGTGAGAGCAGAATAAAGCCACAGTGCCTAAAGCAGTCAAGCTACCTCAGTCCTGAGAAAAACATCCTGCCTGGTTAATGTCAGCTATTAGTCTCTAGGCAACCTTGGGGCTCCTGATACTAACTTTACAAAGATATAAATAAATGCCCCTACTGTTGGGGGGGGGCATTTGTCAATCAGACGATGGGCCACCACCTGGCCCAGTTCTTTTCTTGTCTATTTTTTTCCTTATTCTTGCCACTGTTTTTTATTTTTTTCCCCAGGCACACTGGGAGACTGAGTCCTTACGTTTGGCCCCAAGCTTGACACGCCCTAACAGATAAGGGGGCAGCCTGAAGGCTTCCCAAGAGTGCACGTAAGTAGAGGGAAGCTAATTGGTTAGAGCCAGTATTCAGAACAGGTGTGCATTCATACTCGAATATCAGGTGTAAAACTTGCAGATGGAGGCTTATTAGGGCCAGAAATGGATTAACTAGGGCCAGAGAGATAAACAAGCTTAAAGAGAAGCAGAAATGGAGAAAGTTATACTGAATTAAAAATGAGACAAACAATTTCAAGAACCAGTTTAGTGGGATAGGCAACAGTCCTGTCTCTTTCTCTCTCTCTCCCCCTCCCCCCCCTCTCTCTGTCTCTCTCTCTCAGTATATATGGACAACAGTATCTCTCTCTCTCTCTCTCTCTCTATCTATCTATCTAAATGGCAGGGGTAAAACCATGCATTTATATAACAATATGTTTGAGACAATGATCCTAGAATCTCCATTAGGTTTGAAACTAGCAGTTAACTGGTAGAATTCTCACCTGACTAACTATATATGCTGATATCTGTGAACTAAGCAACTGCACTGAGGATAGCCATATGTAATACTAAAACCATGCTTGGAATGCCTGTCATTCTGATCTCCGAAATATGTACTGCTTCTAATGTCGTATTGATTATTGCTATACTCTCAAGTAAATGTTTATTTAAATTTTTTTTCTCTTAAATTTCCATCAGTTGATTCCAAGCAACACATTGGGGCCACTAGGGGCAGGAGTGCAGGACAGGTTCAGGGCAGGTCCAGTGCTGACCCAGCTGGGATTTCCTAACATGTTCGTGGCTTTAGGACCATAGCCCCTGTGTCTCTTGTGGGGGAGGGGAAATATGGGCTAAGGAGCCCATTTCCAGTACTAACAACTCGCCCAGCCCTAAAGCAACAGCGTAAAAGCTGTGCCCAGAGGTGGAGCCCCAATATGAAAAAGTCTCCAGGATTTGCTTTGTCATCAGTGCTGATTATACAGGAGAAATCAAGCTTACAATTCAATCTCCTCAAAACACTGTTTAAATTACTGCAGACTCCTGCTTCACTGAATTCAGCATTCTTCATTTGACAAAAAATTAAATATTATAAATAATAGAAGGATATATTGCATAAAAAAGAAATTAAAGAAAAAGTATTTTTTATTTTTTTATTTTTTTAAAGAACAAAATCAAAAGCTGAAATAAAGCAGCATACAACAATGCAAATGGTGCACAATTTCAAAACAGGAATAGAAAGTTAACAATTATTATACTACATATTATTATCATTAAATTTGTGCTCAGATTACCAGATGGAGGCATGGAAATTGATCAAGCAATTAAACATTAACTCCTCCTTTTGATGAACCTGAATTTTTTCTTGTTCTTTTACTCTTTATTTTATAATTTATTTTAAAAGGAGTATAATAATAATTGAGAGGAAATTAGAAATAGTACACATTTAAAAGAACTAGATGCCTCAGCTGTGGTTTTTATATTGCACATTGCTGTCCTTAAAGTAATTGCTCAGATTATAGATATTGAGTTAGTCAAAGTAAAAATTTTAAACATTGACTCCAACCTTCAAAAAACTGATGGACAGTGCATAATTGACAATACAGAATAGTAGTTCAATGAAAATGATATTGTTCGTTGTCTTTCTGAAGAACCAGGTGGGAGACTGAGTTTCTAAGAATAAACCTGGGGAAGCACCTGCCTGAAGGTCTGTAGTAGGGAATTCTTCATGGAAGGTGGAGAATCCTGGGGCTTAGAGCAAGGAGTGGATCCAAGGTATATGAAAGAAAAGAAGCCACTTGAACTCTAAGTCATCATAAAATCTAAGAGTGTGCCACACAACAGACAGATATCACCAAGGTCTAATTTTTTAAACTAGTATCTGATTTGTTTCACTCAGAGTGTAGGCTCAAGGTACGTCTATTTCCCTATGTATCTCAAGTTTATCCTTCTTCATGGCAACGTGGTACGCCATCATATAAACATAGCCCATCTTCTTTATCCATTCTTGCTGATGAGAATTGGGCTGTTTCCATTTTGAGTGTTACAAGTTGGGCTGCTATGAGCATAAGTATGCACATGTCACTGTGGTATTATGGTTTTACTTCTTTTGACAAGATAAAAGGGGGAATAGCTGCGTCAAATGGAGGGCTCTGGTTTTGTTTGTTTGTTTTTTTGAGGAATCTCCACACTGATTTTCACATTTCAAGATTTCTTTGTTGTGAGAAAGTATCTGTACACAAGAAGCAAAATGTATAGCAGATATTGGTAAATGGGAACAAAAGTTCAAATGGAAAGGGGAAAAGAAGAGCAGATAATAACAAAAAGAAAAAGAAAAAACTTTTTATAAATAAGAAAGGGAAGTGGGCTTGAAAGAAGGAGAGGGGAATGGGAAAAAAATGGACGCAAAATCTATCCTAGGCAGGTTCAAGTTGCCCATAATAAATGCTTCTATTTGCATCTGAAACATGCCAATAAAATGAAGAAAAATTGTTTTTAAAAAACTTATGGAAATTAGTAGTACAGTCATCTCAGCTGTCCTGTATATATACTTGCATGATTTTTACTCTTTTCTTTTGTATTTTTAATTTTTTTTGTCTTTTTGAGACAGAGTCTTGCTATGCAGTTCAGGCGGGCCTTTAGCTCACTTTTGTAGCCCCCGCTGGTCTCAAACTCACACGAATCCTCCTGCCTCAGCCTCCCAAGTGCTGGGATTACAGGTGTGTGCCACCATGCCCAGGTTTTTAATTTTTTGAAAGGTACTACAGCATGGTATTAAAACAGAAAAACCACAAGTGATATAGGGTTTCACTTAACAAACTAATACAAATTTCACAGTGTTTGTTGCAATGCATAGTGTTATCTTCCAATAAGTTAATCATATTATCACATATGTGCATGAAAAAGTTGGAAGAAGACGGGCTGACAAGATAGTTCAGCAGTCTTAAGCACCTGCTTATGCAAGATGAAGCAAAGCACAGGGAGTACAGTTCAATCCCCAGCACCACATGCCATGCCAGCTCTGCCCCAAGGACAGGCTGACCTGGCTATACACAAAAAAAAAAAGTATTCAAAAAGAAAAGAAATATTGGAAGGATTTCTTATAAAATAACAAGAAACCAGGAAAATAACAATTCAACAGCTGCAAGATGATTCAAGGTAAAGCAATGTAAGACTGATACATAGCAATGAAAGAGCAAGAGTCAACAAAAACGACACAAAATGATTTGCAAAAATAATAGCAGAAAATTCTCAAGCAAGAGAAAAGAATCTGACATAGAGATAAGAAAGAAATATAGAAATCCAATTACCCATATCCAAAATAAATCTACTCCTAAACATTTAAATCAACATCCCAAAAATTTAACGAAAGAGAAAAAAAATATTAAAAGCTGTTAGAGAAAAGAAATGGATCATTTTTAAGGAAAGTCCATCCCAATCGTCACAAATTTCTCAACACAAACCAATAAGTCAAGCAATGTTTCTCATCATTGCACAGGGGCCATGCTGATCTTCTCTGTATCATTCCAGTTTTAGTACATGTGCTGCCAAAGTGAGCACATGTCAAGACATGCTTGGAGTGAAGTATTTCAGGTCCTGAAAGAAAACAACATCTAATTCAGATTGATGTACCCTGCAAACTATCTATCAAATTTAATGGAAAGATAAGATACTCTACAACAAAGAAGAACTGAAAAAATTCATAATCACCAAACCAAACCTATGAAGAGTACTGACAGATAGATATTATAACAAAAGATGAAAAAGACCACAATTCTAGGACTAATAGAAAGGAACAGCAAGCGGGGAAAACAATTAAATACAGGGAAGCATTACGGCGTCTATAGCAGGAAAATAGCATTACAAAGATAAGCAATACATATCAGCTACACTCATCAATGTAATTAGCCTCAACTTACCAATCGAAAGAACCAAACTGGTAGAATAGATCAAGAAAAAAAATTTAAATTATGAAAGGGGCAGCCAGAGAGCTGAGTCAGTTAAAGCACCTGCTTAAGTAGACACAGTAACCAAGAGCTGGGCGTGTTGGCACATGCCTGTAATCCCAGCACTTGGGAGGCTGAGGCAGGAGGATCGGTGCGAGTTTGAGACCAGCCTGGGCTACAAAAGTGAGCTCAAGGCCAGCCTGAACTGCATAGCGAGACCCTGTCTCAAAAAGACAAAAATAAAATAAAATAAAGTGAATACACACTTCTCAGGAAGAAATACAAGAGGCAAATAAATACCTGGAAAAAAATGCACCACATCACTGGCCACTTGAGAAATATAAATTAAAACATTAAGATACAATTTCACCCCAAAAATAATGGCTATCATAAAGAAATCAACTAACAACAAATGCTGGAGAGGCTGCAGGGGAAAAAGGAATCCTTCTCCACTGCTGGTGAGAATGCAGACTGGTACAATGGTTATGGAAATCAATGTGGAGACTCCTCAAAAAACTAGGAATGGAAATTCCATTCAATCTAGCTATTCCTTTTCTGGGAATTTTCCCAAAAAAACTGAAAACATCATATCATAGTGATATATGTGACCCCATGTTTATAGCAGCACAATTTGTGATAGCCAAATCTTGTAAGCAAACAAAATGCCAATCATCTGAGGAATGGATGACAAAGATGTGTTATTTTTATACAATGGAGTATTATTCAGCTATAAAGAAAGACAATCTAGAAGCCTTTGTATGTAAGTGGATGAAACTCGAGGCTATACTCATGAGTGAAATAAATCACACCCACATGTGTAAATATTGTATTGTGTCCCTAATGTAAGAATCCAAAAAAAGAAATGAGACCTGAAAAGTATAACAGATACAGTTAAAAGGAAAGAAGTGTAACTTAAGGATTATATAGTGAAGAGGAGAAAAAGAAGAAAAGATAGGAATAATGGTAGAGGCAAAAACATGCAAGCATATGTACAAGATGGATGAAGTGATTGTATTAAGAATTTCCATCAGTTTTTTGAAAATAGGAGTTGATGTATCAAATTCTCACCTTGAATAACTCTGTATGCACATAACTGCAATCTAAGCAACTACACTGAGGAAAGCAATGTATAATACTATGCTTAAAATACCTGTCATCTAGCTTTTATAAGTGTGTACTATTTCTAATGTCATATCAATTATTACTATACTCTCTTTAAAGTAAATTTTTAGAAAAAGATAATAAAAGAAAGAAGAGACAAGAATAAAATTTAACTTTTTTTGAAAGCATGTGGTAATATCCAATTACATGTCCAATCTTGCATAACTACATATGATAATATGGGCAACAGATTTGACAATAAAAATAGATAGAATATTATTCATTGTTAATCAACTATTCTTGATTCAAAAATCTGTAATACATGTATTGTTGCATGTTACCCTGTTTCTGTATTTGTTTTGTTTTTCTGGCTTTTGTTTTCACTCTTCAAAATAAAAGAAAATTATAATAAAAAATAATCAAATTCAGAACTGTAGCTGAATACAAAGTCAATACACAAAGATCAATAGCATTCCTGTACACAAACAACCAAGCCACTGAGAAAGAAATTAAGAACACTACACCCTTCACCATAGCATACAAAAAAAAAAAGGAAATACTTAAACATCTATCTGGCAGGGGCTGTGGAAATAGCTCTGTGGCCGAAGTGCCTGCTTGGCAAGTACAAGGTCAGTTCAAACCCTGGTCCCACACACACACACAAAAAAATGTTTCTGAAAAATCAATCTGGCAATGGAAGTAAAGGATCTAGATGTTTAAAATTGTATTTGTCTGAAAAAAGAAATAAAAGTAGATTTGAGAAAATGGAAAGATGTTCCTTGCTCTTGGATTTGAAGAATCAATACTGTGAAAATGGCCATACTCCCAAAACTTTTACACAGATTTAATGAAATCCTGATCAAAATACCATTAGCATATGTCACAGATCTAGAGAAAACATTTCTAAAATTCATAAGAAGCGTCCTAGAATAGCAAAAGCAATTCTGGGAAACAAAAATAAAAGAAGGAAGCATCACAATTCCTGACGTGAAGTTATACTACAGAGCTGATAAATTCAGCATTATACTTGCAAAAAAAAAAAAAAAAAAAAAAAAAAAAAAAAAAAAAAAAAAAAAAAAAAAAAAAAAAAAAAAAAAAAAAAAAAAAAAAAAAAAAAAAAAAAAAAAAAAAAAAAAAAAAAAAAAAAAAAAAAAAAAAAAAAAAAAAAAAAAAAAAAAAAAAAAAAAAAAAAAAAAAAAAAAAAAAAAAAAAAAAAAAAAAAACCAGTCCTGAGGATCAATGAAACAGATCAGAAGATGTGGACACAACTACAAACACATTCAGCTAACTCATCTTTGACAAAAGAGGCAAACAATTTACTGGAAGAAAGAAAGCCTCTAATAAATGGTGTTAGAAAAACTGGCTTTCCTAGGACTTAAACTAGACCCATGTGTATCACCATGCACTAAACTAAAGTCAAAATGAATTAAAGATCTGAATATTGTTCTTTCCCATCTTGCAAGATGGCACATGAAAAAACTGACAAGCCAGATATTAAAGAGAAGAAACTTGAAACCAAGAAGGCTTCTGCCAGGAGTACTGGCAAAAAGGTTAAAGTTGAGGCAAAAAAAAAAAAGTCCAAGAAGAGGCAGCCCCACTGCAGCTGAAATTCTGTCCTGGTTAGAGGAATTGGTAGAAATTCCCAATCTGTTATGTATTCTAGAAAGGCTTTGTACAAGAGAAAGTACACAGCTTCTAAATCAAAGGTTGAGAAGAAGAAGGAGAAAGTTCTTGTGACAATCACAAAACCAGTTGGTGGGGACAAAAATGGAGGTACTTGGTGGTTAAACTTCAAACAATGCCTATATATTGCCCTGCTGTGCCCCAAATGGTCTTGAGCCACAGCAAGAAACTCTTCAGTCAGCATGTGAGGAAACTTTGCACTAGCATCACTCCTGGCACTATCTTGATCATCTTCAGTGGACATCACAGAGGGAAAAGAGTGGTCTTCCAAAAGCAGTTGACCAGTGGCTTGCTACTCGAGACTGAGCCTCTTAGCCTTAATCATGTTCCTCTATGAAGAACGCACCAGAAATTTCTCATTGCCACCTCTACAATAATTGACAGTAGCAAAGTGAAAATCCTCAAACTCCTCACTGATGTTTACTTCAAGAAACCAAGACACCAGGAGAGAGAGATCTTTGACACTGAGAAAGAGAGATACCAGGGCAGTGCCAGGTGGATCAAAGAGTGATGAACTCACAGACTTTAGCAAAAATCAAAGCTGTTCCTTAGCTTCAGGGCTACCTGAGATTCATTTTTGCTCTGACAAATGGAATTTACCCTCATAAATTAGTATTCCACATTTCTTACTAAGAACCTAATTAAATAACTGATACATAAAAAAAGATTTGAGTATTAATGCAGAAACTCTAAATTGACTTGGAAGACTAAGTAGGTAGAAATCATGAAGACGTATAGATGGTCAGACATTTCATGAACAAAAACCAAACTGTATGGGAAATACTTCAAAGAATCAACAACTGGATTTCTTTTTTAATTTTTTAATTACTTTTAAGAAGAAATAACAATGCAACAGTTTAAAAACATATTAGTAGTGCATTCCCAATAATTGATGTAATGCATATTGTTGTCCTCGTAGTTCTTATTTAGAGTACAGGATGCAGACATGATAATTTTTCTAATCATTATTAATATAAAAATTTCTTCTCATTTAACTAATAGAAGGTAGTTGCATGCATAGTCCAATTTCCATAATTATAGTGAGTTATTGTCAGAACTGGCAATGTCAGAAGTTATTGATTTAAGACTTTTACATATTAATATAGCTTTACTTTTTCTGTCTCATAGTTAAACTTTTCAGCGGGGTGGTTAAGGGCAAGTTAAAGCAAGACCCGTATAACAGAACATGTAACTTTTGTATCTCTCAAGGTCAGTCAAATCCCCTCAGGATTTACCTTGAAACCATGTATAGTACTTTGTAGATCTGATTTCAGTATCAGCCATCCGGATGAGTTACAGCCATTAGTCACCAGTTTGCTCTCTATGAAAGCCTGAGAGAATGTTTTTTCTCTAGGTGACTCTCCTTAGGCACACTATACATCGTCAATCCCTTTCCTCTGTGGCCCCAAAATCTCCTTGAACAGAAAACTTGGGACACCACTGAGTTATAGGATGTTATAGTGCAGGTTCTCTTATGTGCTGAGTCCTCACTGACCCTGAAGGGCTAGGGCCAAAACATTGATAATCCTTGTAGCCCTTCTTTTTCCCCACTTTTTGGGCTGTAAATGTACATTCATAACCCTCCAGAAGAGAAACTTAGTGATACTATTACTCTGTAACATAGGTACTTGAGCTTAACATCACTGTCTTTCTGAATATGGAATATTACTCAGTTATAAAGAACGATAAACTGGCAGACTTCATATGTAAGTGGATGTATCTTGAACACATACCCGTAAGTGAAATAAGCCAGGCCTACATGTGTAAATATCGTATAGTCTCCCTAGTGTAAGAACTCAAAAGAAGAAATAAAAATTGAAAGACATAACACAGCTGAATGGAAATCAAGAATTTAAGGATTAAACAGCGAAGTGACTGCAAGCAGAAAAGATAGGAAACATGGCAGAAGCAAAGTCATGCACTTATACACACAGAATGAAGTAGACAATAGTCCTAGGGACCTGCAAAAGGTTTTTCATTCTGAGGACAGCAACTAATGTCATTTCAGTTATTGTTATACTCTCTCTCAAGTAAATGGATGTTTTATAAGAAAACAAAAAAGGGCATTAAAAGAGAGTAACAGACAAGAAAAAATGCCATAGGATGGACTGGCTACAATTTTGTATACACTTAGATTTCTAGATTTCTGTGTAAAAATGTGTAACTGCTTTTATCACATTCTATAAGGATTTATTAGAATATCAATGATAGAGGGAAAATACCCATTCCAATTTAAACTAACAACTGGGATTTCATGATATTGAAAAGTTTTTGCACATCAAAAGAAATTGCCAACTGAGTAAAATGAAAAATACAAATTGGGAAAAAATTTTAGGCAATTGTCCCTTAGACAAAGAACTTCTATCTAGAAGACATAAAGAATTTTTAAAAATCTGGACCCTAAAGTTCAAAAACCCATTTCAAATTGGGCATCTGCAATGAATGCACACTTCACAAATTAAGAAATACAAATGGAAAATATTTGAAAAAATGTTCAACATCATTGGTCATTCAAGAATTAAATATTAAAACAATGCTGAGATTCCATTTCCATGTAATTGGCTACCACCACCATGACAGCCAATAACAAATGCTGACCAGACTGTGGGGAGAAAGGAACCCTTCTCCGCTGTTGGTGGAATTGTAGACTGGTAGGACAACTGTGAAAATGATTGTGAAGATTCTTCAAAAATCTCATATTAGAGGTTCCATTAGAATCAGCTATTTCCCTTCTTGGAAATTTTTCCAGAAGAATTGAAAACATTGTACCACAGTATTAAATGCATATCCATTTTTATAACAGTGCATTTCATCAAGCAAAATCTTTCAAACAATTCAAATGGCCATCAACTAAAGAATGCATTAGAAAGATGTGATAGTTTTATACAATGGATTACTGCTTAGCTGTAAGGAGAGATAAAGTCAAGGTTTTATATGATCCAACTAGAAACCATACTTATAAGTGAAATAAATCAGACCTACATGTGTAAACCTGATACTGTTCCCCTGGCATAAGAACCTGAAAGAGGAAACAAAATGAGAAATGTACAGTAGATTTTGTGAAAGGGAAAAGTCTTCCTGAAAAAGAAATAATAGCTGGGATGAGTAAAAGGAGAAAAGAAAGAAGGCAGGGAAATATACATGCTAAGGTAATTGTACTAGTAATTTCTATTAAATTATTGAAAGGCACAGTTAACACTTAATTTTTTAAATAATTATCATCTTTGTGTGCTTATATCTAATAATCTGCACAGCTACTTTGAAATAATGTACAATCTAACAATCATTGTTGATTTCGTGTCATCTTGTTTTGAAATTCTGTATCATTTTAGTGTTTTTTAAATTTTTATTCTCTTTAAAACAAAAAAGAAATGCTTATTTATGCTCAAAGTAGAATTATAATCTATGTGAAAGTACCCACATTCATCTGTCTCCTTCTTTCAGTGACCTAAAGCAAATTAATCTAGATCTCAGAAATTTTCCAGATGACCTCAATAAGTACACTGAGATCTTTAGAGAACTTACTCACACCTATGTGCCAGACCAGAAAGATGTAATTTTATTCTTCAGTCAAACATTTAATTCTAAAGAGAGATAAGTAGCTCTGTAAGCTGCTATTAAATTTGGATAATTATAAATTTTTTAATTTTGCACAGGCAGATGATAAACAACCAGAGGAACAACTTGTTCCTACTGGAGCTCAAGCACTCCCTACCCATGATCCCTTTTGTCATACCATCCAGACAGAAGATTGGAGGAGACATTTTCAAGTCTGTATTTTTTCTTATTTTTAAAAACCATTTATTTATGTATTTATCTATCTATCTATCTATCTATCTATCTATCTATCTATTTATTTATTTGGTACAGGGTCTTGCTACACAGCTCACATTCATAGTGGTCCCCCTGTCTCAGTCTCCCCAGCACTAGGATTACGGGCATGCAGGACTACACTTCGTTTCAGTGGCCAGCGCAGTGCACCCAGCACTCCAGCATGCAGTACTATGGATTGAATCTGGGTCCTTGTATTTTCCAGACAAGCTCTTCCAGCGGTTCTCAACCTGTGGGTCATGACCCCAGTAGGGGTCGAATGACCAAAACACAGGGGTCGCCTAAAGCCACCAAAAATACATAATGTATATCAGTTATTTACATTCTGAATCATAACTGTAGCAAAATTACAGTTTTGAAGTAGCCACCAAAATTATTTTTTGGTTTGGGGTCACCACAACATGAGGAACTGTATTGCATTAGAAAGGTTGAGAACCACTGTTAGACCATCAAGCTATTTCCCCAGCCCCTCAAGTATTTATTCTTGAAGGTCTAAGCAGGATAAAAACCAAGCCCTCTAGTTATCTACTTATCAAAAAAAAAAAAGGATGAAAACCTATTTGCCTTCTTAGCTTTTTTATGAGAGACACTGATAAAACATGCCAATAGCTTAGGGCAGATTATTCTCAAAGACAAATTTATTACCCAGTCCACCTCAGATATTAAGTAAATAAAGGTCACAAAAGATAGCTTCTGGTCCAGGTAGCTCCCATGGTACTTTACTAAAACTTGTCTCCTTAGTATTCTATAACTGAAATTGGGAGAAAGTCAAGGACAAAAAGTAAGGATAAGAGAAAGCAGCTGCCTTTGTTTCAGCCTTAGTAAAAACAGACCCTAAGTCTTCTTCTTGGATTCCAGGAAGAGCTCAATGACCGAACTCATTTGCTTCTACTCTGGAAATCCAGCTCACCTTAAAAGGGGCTGTCTTGGCCAGGCATGGTGGTGCATGCCTGTAACCCCAGCACTTGGGAGGCTGAGGCAGGAGAATCAGTGTGAGTTTGAGACCAGCGTGGACTACAAAAGTGAGTTCAAGGCCAATCTGAACTGCACAGCAAGACCCTGTCTCAAAAAAGACAAAAAAAGGGGGCTGTCTTAAAAGGCTCCCTATGCCATTCCCTAACTGTAAAGTTGGCCACTGGCAGTGAGACTGTACTTTGAGGTGGAAAACTCAGATTCATCCTCCAAGCTACTGTAATAGGACCAAAGGGCCCCAGAGAACTCTCTTCTTCCTATGGCCAGACTGTCATCTCCATTTATCATCTCCATGGAGGAGCCCCAAGTAATCATGAGCACAGAGTTAAAGCCTGCCTATTGCTGGACATTTGCATATGTCTCTTGGTGCTTCTCTTCAACTCTTGACTTCCTTTCAGCTGTCACACCTTAATAAAAGGAATCACTCTGAAAAGGTAACTCACTTAAGCTCTTAGAGATGTGCTCTTCACCCATTCATTTTAATTATGCCTAAAAACTCAGCTCCCAACCTAGGGAGAGATATTTTATCCTATATGAATTATGTAATACACATTTACCTGGGTGGCTAACTAAACAAAATGATGCAGAAACTAATTTTATGAATACAACACATATTGTTGTCTATGTACAATAATGAAAATTTTTCATTTGTCAAAAAATGTTAATTGCTACAATGTTGTTACTATATCATCAAAATTTCTGAGATAATTGCATTTAAAACTACAGAGATTTATGACAAAATATGAGACTATCAACAGAAGGGTCCAAGATCCAGTGGGTTACCATGGATATGTTGGTCCTTTAAGAACAGTTCCCAAACTTAGCTCTTTCCTGTTTATTCTACTGCTCATGCTTTGACTATAGATGCTCTAATTCCTCAAAAATTTGTTTATTCTTCACTAAAGGCTGCCAAATCCCAAGTGATCATGCAGACAAAATCAGTGACATATGTACTAGCCTTCTTTAACTGGGATCCCTGAGATCAACCTTGTTGAGACAAGATTATACAACATACTGGAACCTTAATTAGCTATACTCAGCAGGCCTCAATTGATACTGCTCTCTCTCTCTCCTCAATAAAAATAAGATAAAATTAATAAGACAAGTGATCCTCTAAAATCAGATGGCATTAGACATGGTAACTGCAGCACAGGTAGATACTTGCATAGTTGTAATAGCTGAATGTTATATGTATATTCCTAGCACTTCTGCTAATGTCTCAATAGTTATTCAAGATGTTAGAAGAAAAATTAATGGCATGCCTGACTGCAATTCCCTGGACTTTCTCCTTATCCTCTTTATGGGAGGCTATTACTGGTTCTTCCTGGTGGAAATCTTCCTTGACTGTATTCATAATTATCCTGTTAATATTATTTGGCCCATACATACTTAATTTTTTCTTTGGCTTTATCTCCTCCAGAATTAAGACCATATGCCTACCCAGTTTAAGAATGCCTGGCATCTATCAAAGGCTTTTAGACAGATCATCTGAGGTGTATCTCTGATGTCTCATCACAGCTACAACCTCCTTCAGCCTGAAAAAGCTAGACTGATTACTGTCCATTGCTTTCCAATGGCAGTTCAGCGTACTTCTTAAAGAGGGTGTCAGTGTTATAGACAGCTAAGTAGAAATATTTTAGGCAGGTGGACAGCGCTAGGGCTAGATCCTAGAAACAACAACTGCAGAAGATGGAATATCTTGCAACTGTAGGGGAGGCACATCCCTTGAGGGCCAGACTTCAGGACAAAAGATAAAATAAATGCACCAATATAGCTACCCTAAGCTTAAACAACAGTGATTAATATTCTAAATAGATACCAATCACCTTGGGAAAGTCTGGAAGAGCCACTGACCCACCTGCTCCAGTTAAAGCCCCTGTTCTGTTTCATGCCTGCTTGCTATGTGACTTGTTCCCCCCCATCCCAATGTAATCAATATTACCTGAGCAATTATGCTCATAATCTTTTTTTCATCTTTAGGATGGCATTTACTAAACTGCAAAAAACAAAATAGTTTATTCTGGCATTTACCTAAAGGGTAATTTAACTCAGTAATTTTTCACTACTTGGAAACTACATTTGTCTCCACAACACTGGATGGCAATGAGATACAAGCAAGCCTTTCTTGTCCTCAACTTCACTCTAATGGAAAGCATAACAGCATCTCTGCAGCAAGCATTATCCAGTTCCTATGCAAAGCCCACCTCTGAACGTGGGCAAAATCTAAGATGTAAGTTCTACTGAAGGCAAGAAGATTCCCATTTCAACTATTCCACTTCAGCAACTTAGGTTATACCAGCTGCTCCAGTACTGAATTGTAAACAATTCTTGAAAATGAAGATAATAGTACCTTCACTGCCATCATTAATTTCTGCATGAGCTGTTTTATGTCCATATATATAACTATAAAACTTCTGTACAGATAAATTAATGTGTCCTGCTTTCAATCTAAGGCCTGATTAAAGAAACTGTAAAAAAAAGAATTAAAAATTTATAACATCAGAAATGTCTTCTCTGTGTTCTTACAAATGTCTTACAAATGTTTTCAAGACTGTAAATCTGAACACTCTAGCTATATATCAAAAACATCATCAGAGCCCAACTCATACTATTCTCATTATTGCTTAATCTTCTAATTAGGTTAAAAAAGAAACCCATGAATACTAAAGTCAGGCATTTACTAAATAGCGCTGATTTCTACTAGCCACACTCAGCCTTCTTACAATAACAATTGAACCAGGATAGACTTTCTCAGTTCACTGTTCATCAGGAGTTTCAAACGTTTTCAGTTAGAGAGACTGGGGAGATAGCTCATTGGAATAAGTGCTTGCCTGGCAAATGCAAGGTCCTGAATTTGATCCCTGGTACCACCAAAAAGGAAAAAAAGTCAAATGTTTTCAATTAGAGCCTTGGTTTTTCTTTTATTTTCTTTTCTGTATGCAATTTATTTTTCATGCTAAGCAATATTAATACAACTTCATCCATACATATATACTCATACATAAATATACATCTGGAAATTATAGAAATGTATTTGCATTTAGTCTGGTAAACAATGCAAAGCTCTATACATGTCAAGTGATGAAAACCTGAATAAAGCAGGGACAAAAAAATGTAACATAAGTGTTTCTGATGTCATTAATGTGGCACCTGTAGACTTCAACATATGCGGCCCAAACTCTTGACTGACTGAAGTTTTACACTGTTATCTTTGAGGATCTCTAGCATGTTTGGCATGTCACGTATCTTTGGGTTATCCAGGCATACATAGCAGCACATAGTCCATAAAGCAAACACCACCATGTGGCAGCCAGAGCCTTCTCCAGCTACTCATGTTTCCCTGTGCTCAAAATCTTATTGGTTGTCCATAGTTTTGTTCCCATCGTATGCCCACCTTGTGATTCTACATTTTTTTCCACATTGGATTCACCTTTTCCTATGGTTTTGCTCTGTAAAAACCCCTTGAAAGGGCCAAATCCTTAACCTACTCAGGAGACGCTCTGCCTCTCTCAGATTGATTTCTTTCACCAATAAACATATTCTGTGCTAAAAAAGGAAGATGATAAAAGAAACAATAACAAATGAAAGTGT
Organism: Myocastor coypus; assembly: GCA_004027025.1. NCBI lineage: Eukaryota > Metazoa > Chordata > Mammalia > Rodentia > Myocastoridae > Myocastor > Myocastor coypus. Next base: position 29,189 of record PVJA010014657.1, on the reverse strand, counting down.
ATCAAAAAATCCAAAACAAGTGAGTACTTCAAACCAACAAAACAAATGCTGAGATTTTTCCTACCTCTAGATTTCTTCTCACACACCAGTCTGTGCTGCAAAACGACCAGCAGTGTGGCCAAATGGCAACAAACAGCGAAGGCACGTGCTTCACCTGATTAAAAGACCTAACAGAAAGAAGTCTAAAGGTAGAAGCAGCAGATCCCTGGAGTAAACTTCCCATTGGAAAACCAGGTGGAGCTTCGCAAACTGACATTTTTTTTCCTTTCAACAACAAATGCATAGACAGTACATGCCATGAACAGGAAAGAAGGGAGATTCCTGAGTGTAAAAAAAATTCCCTGGAGTCCTGTCGATGGGTTCAGCTAGCTATGAGTGGGTCTGTCATTCTTCCAAACTGTCTGCCAATATACATGCCTATCAGAAGCCAGAAACTTAGCCCCTGTTTGGCTGTGCCAAATTGTTACCAGAAAATAAGGTCCTTAACTTAGGTCTGTTTGCTCTCTGCTGACCAAATCGAAGAAGGCCATCTGTGGTTTTCAGTAAAAAAGAAAAAAATAGATTTTACTGAAAGCTAGTTCTCAGGAGATATTAGAGCCTTTTAGGGATCAAAACACAATCTCGCCTTCTACAGATGGGTAAGGATTTTTACAGTAAACAACAATGTGGAGGGGGGCACAGAGAAAATGTAGGTCTTTATGCTAATTTTATCACTTCTGGCCAATTTTAACTCATCCTCTTCTTTTCAGTGGAAAGCAAACTCAGGCTCCCGGGTCTGTGGCATCTTCATCGTATGGGAGGTATTGAAGAGAGGAAGGGTATTGGTTATGTGCTCAGCAGGAGGAAGTGTGGAAAAACTGCTTATCTCTAAAAGAAAAAAAAATTAACTTTTAAAGTTCCATCTCGCAGTATCAATTAAATGTGGAACTATTGGGTATTCTTAGAAGGAAATCACATTTAAAACTGTAAAATCTGTGGCTGAGAATAGGGAAGGAAATAAAGAACTTTGAGATAGTAATCAGTGCAGGGGATGGCTCTATATGACCTTTACTAATAAAGGTCCTATATGACCTTTACTAATATTTGCTTTTTTCGTTGTTGATACTGGCTATTTGATGTTTGTCTTTTGCTCTTGGTTAGTTAGATCAGAGGTTTATCAGTCTTGTTTATCAAAGAACTAGTACTTTTTAATTATTTTGATATTATCCATTATAATTATTTCTGCTCTTTATTTTCCTCTTCTGCCTTGTTTATGTCAATAGTTTCTTTTTTTCTTTTTATTCATATATTTATTTTATTAATTTTAGTGAGAAAGAAATAGCGATGAGACAGTTTCAAAACAGGTTAGTAGGGTACCTCCAATAATTAATACACTGCATATTGTTATCTTCATAGCAGTTATTCTGAGGACAAGATGCAGACACGATATCTTGTCTAAACACTATTAGTACAAATCTTTCCTCTTATTGAACCAAGAGAAAGTGCTTGTATACCTATGCTAACTATTTTGTATACACACATATATATAATTTTCTTCGCTACAAAATAATCCTTCATTTATATCACCCTTTTTTGTTTTGTCAATATTTTCTTTTATCTTTTAACAGTTCTGAGGTATAATTTACTTACAGTGAAATTCACCAATTTTAGGTGTTTAATGATTTCTAGTTAATGTACAAAGTTGCTCAACAATCCCCAAAATCAAATTTTAGGGTATCATTGATATGCTCTTCCTACAAATACCATCAATTTCCATTCCTGGGCTGTGATTGTAGCTTAGTGGTGGATTGCAATAGTTATATTTCTCTGATTGCAGAGGCAAAATAGCAGACACCCAAAGTTTGAGAAAGGTTTATTTGGCTCACAGTTTGCAAAGGTTAGTTCCAAGGTAAGGCGATCTGACACAGGTACATCCCAGTCTGTCGTGGCAGAAGATTGGGGGGGATAGGGAGAAAGAACAAACCTCTTTTTGCCCCTTTTATCTTATCCCAACTTCTGGGATTAGGGCTCTGCCTGTTCAATCAGCGGACTGATCCAGCAATTCCTCACCATTTGTCCCAATAACCTTAATCCCAGCATTGAACTATGAATCAATCACAAATCTTAGATTCAGCTACCTCAGAAAGAGCCCCATCTGAAAGTGCAGGAGGCTATGGTACAAACCCCATGGATTATCTGTCTGGTGTGAAAAAGGCGGGGCTGGGGATTTGACTCAGCAGTAGAATGTTTGCCTAGCAATCTGGAAGCCCTGAGTTTGGTGCTTGGCACCAAAAAAAGAATAAAACCTGGTGTGAAAAACGCTGTGGTATTGATTCCCAGCATGACAAAAAATAAGTAAATCTCTCTCCCTAATTTCAGTTCTGGATAGTCCTGAACCTACTTCTACCCATTATAGATTTACCTTTTAAGGTTATTTCACATACACTAAATGATTCACTACTTAGTTATTTGTGTATAGATTCTTTTTTAATTTTTAAAACTTTATTTATTTATGTTATGACTATCTCAACCTGCCTGGAGGTGGGACTGGGGCAGCATGTGGGGCCAGGGATCAAACCATGGTCTCTGCAGATGCCTAAGCAGGTGCTTTAGACCACTGAACTATCTTGCCGGCCCCTGTGTGTAGATTCTTTCATTAACTTCTTGTTTGTGAGGTTCATTCACTTTTCAGGATGTACCAGCTCTTAGTCCTTTACATTGTTTAATAGCATTTTATATGAAGTTACTGCACATTATTTATTCATTCAAAGAGTTATGAGTATTTGGACTATTTTCAGTTTTTGACTACTAGAAAGTATATGTTCATTATCAACTCTTTATGGAGACGTATGTTTTCATTTATCTTGAATAATTTCCTAGAAGTATGACCATATGGTAAAATTATATTTATTCCCTTAAGAAATTGCTGAATAAAGTGGATGCACAATTTTAATTCCTCACACTCATGTATAAAGATTCCAGATTCTCCATATCCTCAAAAACACTTCTTTGTTTGTTGGTTTAATTATACTCACTGTAATGAATGTGAAGTGTTTTAGATTTGCATTTTTCTAATTAATACAGATGAATTTTTATGTGTTTATTCAGTATCCATGTATCTTTTTTTTTTTTTTTTTTTTTTTTTTTTTTTTTTTTTTTTTTTTTTTTTTTTTTTTTTTTTTTTTTTTTGAGACAGGGTCTCGCTATGCAGTTCAGGCTAGCCTTGAGCTCACTTTTGTAGCCCAAGCTGGTCTCGAACTCGCACCGATCCTCCTGTCTCAGCCTCCCAAGTGCTGGGATTACAGGCGTGAGCCACCACGCCCGGCCTTATGTATCTTTATTTATTATTATTTTTATTTACTACAGGATCTACAGAGTCTCACTACACAAATTGGACTCATAGTGATCCTTCCTGTTTTTCAGCCTCCCAAGTCCTGAGATTACAGGTGCACGACACCACGCCCAGTCTCAATCCCCATCTCAGAATGCTCTAGAGGCAGGGCTGGCACAACACACTAGGGATCAAACCCAGGTGCCTGTGTCTGCCAAAGTAAGCACTTTTGTCCACTGAGGCTCTGTCCAGCCCCATATATCTTTATTAACAAATATTTATTTAACAACTTTTGATGATTTCAAAAATGGTTCATTTCACTTTGCTATTTAGTTATAATAATTTTATATATTTGGATTATAAGCCCTTATCAGATATATGATTTGAAAATTTTTTTAATAGTTTGTTTTGGCTCTTTTCATGGTATCTTTTAAACTATAGAAGTATTGACTCTGAAGCACAATTTATTGTAACATAGATTGTGTTTTTATTGTTGCATGTAAGCGATTTTTCACAGCCTTATTTCATGATTTAGCTATTTTTTTTAAAGTATTTTAATTTTAGCTATTACATTTGTATTTATAATGTTAGGAGTTAGTTTTTATAAGACGTGAGATAAATGCCTAAAATGTTCTTTTTCCATGTGAACTTCCAGTTATCCAAGCACTAATTCTTCCACAGCACCATTTGTTGAGAAGACAACATTTCTTCTCATTCAGTTGCTTTGATAGATTTATTAAAATATTGATAATGCAAAGGAGGATTTACATTATCAAATCCATCCCACTAAATTACATATCTGGGCTGGTGAGATAGCTCAGCGATCTAAAGCACCTGCTTAGGCAAGCTTAGGCAACTGCAGGGACTGCGGTTTGATCCCTGGCACTACATGCTGCACCAGCCCCACTTCCAAGGCTGGCCATAACACACACACATACATACATGCATACATACATACATACATACATAACATAACATATCTGTCCTTAAGCCAGCAAAACAGTGAGTTGTGTGGTGACAGGATATGCCCTTCCCCAGCCAGTATACTTTAGCTGCCCAAGTAATAGCTCCAGTTAATACTGTCACCTAGAAAGGGTTGGTCTCCGTTATGCATAGCTGGTCACCACGATGCATATTATAAAAGCAAACAAAGGCCGCCAAGTGTTCTGCCTCTGTACTTCCCTTTTCAACTCCATAAAATCCGCCCTCCCTGGGCCTTTGAATCCTGATATTTTGGGAATGATTCCAATCAGTGCTTGTCAAGGTAAAATAAATCTGTTTCCAAATCCTATGTGTTGTTTCAGTGTTTTTGCTTGCCATTTCAGTATAATTCCTACGACCTTATATCACTGGTATAAATCTTATTCATAGTACACAATGCTTCTTAGATATTGCTGAATTTCTCTTGCTGACTTGATTGACTTTTGTTTCTATAAATATGAGAGATATTGTTCTGTCGTTTCCTTGGGATATCTTTTTCTGGTTTTAGTAGCAGGATGATATTGAGCTTGTAGAATAAATTGAGGAGCATTTCTCCTTCCATCCTCTGAAAGAGAATATGAAAATTGTTATTATTTCTGTAACTATTTGATAGAATTTATCAATGAAACTACCTGGCCTTTTTCTTTGTGAGAATTTTGTTGTTGTTTTTTTCCATTTTGTTTCTTACCATCAGTGTGTGTATACTGTCCACTGCCAGTTTTCTGTGTGTGGCAATTGGTATGCTTGTGTGATTTTTCTTCTGCAGTCTCTTAATATGGTGGATTACCCTGATTGATGATTCTGATTGTGAAGGAATACACATAACATTAAACGTATAATTTAAAGTATTCTACATTAAGTAGGCATTTGGGACATTAGCAATGTTGTCATTACTGTTATCTTATTCAAAACATTTCATTATTGCAAAAGAAACTCTTTGCTCATCAAGCAGTCACCTCATCCTTCAGATCCTTGCTACCACTAATCAAGTTTCTGTCACTGAATTAACCTATTCCATATAAATGGAGTTATACAATGTGTGGCCTTTTTGTCTCACTTCTTTAAGTTGACATATTTTCACATTTTATTCATATTACAACATATATCAAAATATTACTACTTTACAGGGTTAAATAGCATTATATTGTATGTATATACCATATTTTTTATTATCCATTTAAATCATTATGGTCATTTGGGTTTTTTTTCTAGTTTTTCATGATTCTGAATAGTGCTGCTATGAATATTTACCTACAAGTTTAGTTTGGTTACAGCAGGTTCTGGACTTTGGAACATTGGAGTTCTAAACTTTGACAGGTACACTATAAAAAACTCACTTTCATGGCTTGCAAATGATTCCAACTTATGAAAAATTCTCCAATAATGGGACTCTTTTGTAAGTCTGAAACTTCATGTATTTGATTTATTTTGCAGGACTTTTTAATTTATAACATAATATAAGATTATGATTTTATTGCTTTCCATGGAGATATCCAATTCATATGTGGGGAAGTGAAGGCTCAGTCTCTCAATTGGTCCTATGGACACTGACGGGAATAGCAAGTGAAGCAGAGTTGTAGAGCTAGTGGAAACTCAAACTAGCCCTGTTAAATCTCTTGGCTTCTGTATGGAGTTGTATCCTTATCTCACTATTGGTCCCCAAAAACAAAAGAATCTGTACTACCTGCTTCTTACAAGTGAGGGGTAAGAAATCAACACCCATATCCCCATCTCCAAAATTTCCCACCCTACCTCTTTCATCCAGAGATACTACCTTTGCAGAGAAATCATCAGAACATCACTGCTTGCTCAACTGAAAAGATCGAAATCAATTCTCCTCCCCATCCCCTAAAATTGTTACAGTTGAATGAGCCAATAACAATCCAGGTTCTTGTATATGATGAGGAAAGAACTGCCAAGCTTGCATCCAATAGTAAGTAAATAATTAGCATTTATGTTTGTTTCTTTGTTTGTTTGTTTATTTATTTATTTATTTATTTATTTATTTGCAGGACCAGGGATTGAACTCAGGTCCTTGCATTTGGCAGGCAAGTGCTTATTCTACTGAGCTATCTCCCCAGCCCCACATTTATGTTTATTGAAGATCATAGAATGTTGTGCTTAGGGTCAGTCCATACAAACAAAGGTATAAGACAGACCATGTAAGGTTCTGGAGCAACAGAAAAGCACTTGTAGACAGGTCAAAAGAGAAACAGCAACAGAAAAAAGGGACAAATCATCCAGGCTTTCAGAATTTAAATCCTAAACATCTGTGCTTCAGATGCTTCCCACTGAATCTCTAGGTGTGATTTACAGTAGTGACTAACAGGGTGCTGAGTCATTTTAGAGGCTCATAGCACACATGCTTATTTCATAATTCACTGATCTTAATTGCATTTATGAGATGTAGTGCATATTTATGAGCCTGTAATCAGGTGCAAGTAGGATAAAGGTGACCAGAAGGTCAGGCTAGGAAATTCAATGTGCTTGTGTTCTCACCTAGGGCATCAAAGTCTCATAGATTTCTAGTATTTTTTACCTCCCTTAGCACAATGGAAGCAACGATAATCCTGGAGGGGTGTTTTGAATTAAATGGAGGAAAGGGAGTGACTTTTCTGCTGCATTGTTTCTAACTTTTTCTAACCTTTAGTGTAGGAATCTGAACAATTACGTGCTTCTACTATGTGGCAGATATGAGATTAGGACTGTGCACACCTTCCATAGCTATGGGGTCTGGGGCAGTTTTTCCTATGGTGCTTGGTGGGAATAGGGATGGTATTACCAAAATGATTTTCTATTGTCAGGCCACACTTTTCTAGTCTTGGCTAAAGGGAACATCTTATGAAGTTTTTCATGTGTTCTTCTCATGGTTCTGAGTTTGAGATTGGAGAAACTCATCTGTCTAGTGCATATGGGAAGCAGTAAGGCAGCTCAAGAAATCACTCTCTCTAATCTCAAGGTCCCTCGGAAGCTTTAACCTCACCTTTAAGTTGTTTTCATATCTATTCAGTGTCATGGTAGAGACTTTAGTTGGAAGAAGGAAAAACTGGCACAGGGAGGCTACTCCATCTTATATATAGTAAACTTTGATATTTTATAGTTTCATTTTTGTTTGTGTACAAATATTTTAATGTGTATTGAAAATTCCTCTCCATCCATGGATTATTTATAAATGTGTAACTTTCTTAGAAATATTTTGAGAATTTTAAAATATCTCATATTGGTTTAATGCTATTATCTGGGTGCACATGGACTAAAATTGAGAAAAACATCAGCCCCTGACCAGGAGACAGGCAGTTTTACAGGGCTTGGGCAGGGAGCTTCACAGAATGATCAGAAAGGTCCGTGCAGGTATGTAGATAATATCAGACTCTTCAGCACTGAGGAGATTGTACATCTTGTCCTGGCTTCATCCTTATGCCCTTGTGCTCTGTGTACTAAGGACAGCATGCCCTGATAGTGGATTCCTGATGTTTGCTGAGAAGAGAGTGTTTGTTCACAGGGTCTCATCTGGATCACGTACAATAATCACTTACCATCTCTCTCAAGTTCAACCATCTTTATTCAGCCCAATGACAATAACCTATCTCTCACCTGACATTTTTGGATGGCATCATCTTATTTCCTGCCTATTACAACATAGTTTCTTAGTCCCCTTGCAATATCCCTTTTCTATGTTGCAAAAGATAGATGACTCTCACAGGCTGGTATAAGATCTCTGTACTATCAACTAGATCGCCCCTCCCACATAATCCCTGTGCCTAACCCATATACACTTTTGTCCTCCATAACTCCATTTAACATTTGGTGCTCTCTTGAAAAGATAGCTTTTTCACTATCCTCTTATTCCCCCCACACACACTTTCTCTTTGCCTTTATCTGGACTGACCATGACACTTGTCAGTCCCAACAGCTAATGTGGATTGTCTTGCCACAGGGTTTATAGGACATCCTCTGCTGCTTTGGTGAGGCCCTTGCCCATGACTTACTCTCTTTTCACCCCCCTTCCTCTCATCTCATATGGTATGTAGATGATCTCCTCTTATGCAGCTCCTATCTTGGTTACTTTCCTCTCATTGCTGAGGCAAAAATACCTGATGCCCAGGATTAAGGAAGGAAAGGTTTATGTAGCTCATAGTTTGTGGAGGTTGCAGTCAGTACTCAGTTGGATCTAAGGCAAGGTGGCATGGCATAGGGGCAATAGTTCAAGGTGGCAGAATACAGTAACTCAACAAGAGCAAAAGGTTGGAGAAAGCAAATCTCTTTCCTTCCCTTATAGTGTAAGCAAGTTACCACCACCCAGAGATATATAGTATTCACACGATTTCCATGCCTTCCCTTTGCACAGGATGTTTGTAAAGTGAGGATTCTACCCCCTAATTAGTCACTTAGTTAAACTTCTAAACATCGGAAGTTGACACAATGCATCAAACATTATAGCCCCTTATAAAAATCATTCCATAGAGACACCCTCTTATTAGTATATCTAAACTCGAAGGGATATCATTTGTGACCCTCTAAGCCTCAAATATCTTCCCCATCCATCACTTATTGGGGTACCATTCTATGCAAAGAACCCAAGCCCTATCTTGAGACTGCATTGACTTGACCTCCCAGATTGCAACACCCCCACCCCTGCCAACCAAACAGCAGCTCCATTCCTTTCTTGGCCTAGTAGAATACATCCACCTATGAGTCCTAGTTGTGCCATCCTCACTAAATCCGTCTACAAACGCATAAATGGAGACACAGCTGAGCCCTTAGATCACAGGATGTTTTCTCATGCATTCTTTAAGATATTAAAAGAAGCCCTAGAGACAGCCTCCTCCATACCCCTTCCTGACTTGCCCCAATGCTTCAGCCTCTGTACAGTAGAACATAGGGAATATGCACCAGGGGTTCTGACACAAGGTCCTAGACCACAACCAATTACATTCCTGTTGAAATATCTTGACCTTACAATCTTGATCTGGCCACCGTGCCTATGGGCAGGTGCTACAGTGGCCTTGGTACTCCTATAAATGCTCAAGATTAGTAGACATACTTACTTCGTTAGTTTTTTCTCACTGCTGAGACAAAATACCTAACACTCAGAATTATGGAAGGAAAGGTTTATTTAACTCACAGTTTGTGGAAGTTTTAGTCTATATTTGGCTGGCTCCAAGGCAGAGTAGCACATGGCAGAGAATAACAGTTCATGGTAGCAGAAAACAGCAAAAGTAACAAGACAAAAAACAGAGCAGAGAGAGAGAGAGACAGACAGACAGACAGACAGACGGACAGACAGACAGACAGAGACAGAGAGACAGAGAGAGACAGAGACAGAGAGAGACAGAGAGAGACAAACACACACAGAGAGACAGAGAGAGAGAACCTCTTTCCCTCCCTTATAGTGCGTACAGGCTACCTGCCCCAGTGCAGGTATAGCACTCACACCCATAATCTCACCATTGGACCATGAATCAATCACAAACTCTAGAAACTTGCCCCCATGGCTGTATAAGGCTTTGTTGGGACATCTAGACACAAACCATTACATTCTGCCCCAACCCACCAAAGATTCATCCATATCCCTTTATGCAAGTCACCCAATCCATCTTTAAGAGTTGCCAAAGTCCTACCAGCTTCAGCATTGCTGAAAAGTCCCAAGTCTCCTCTGTGATGTAAGGCACTCTTATCAGTCATCTCCTGTCCAAGGAAAGTTAAACACTTCCAACATTCGATGGTAGAAAATATGCACTACTTTTCTAAAAGACACAGAGAGATACAAAGCACTGGTACTAAAGCAAGTCTGAAACCCCGCAGAGCAAACATTAAGTCCTATTGTTCCATGTGCAGTATCTGAGGCAATTTATGGCAAATTGTGAGCTCCATGTGGTTCCACATAGCACTTCTGGCAGTTGTAACTCCCATGGCTTCTCTCTTGGACATGTTCTGATCACTCCATGCAGCTTCCCTCAGTCCCCACCTCTGGTTTCTCCATATGTCTGGATTCTCTCTGCACTGTGCCTTTGCCTTCACTCTAGTAGCTTTACAAATTACCCTGTCAGGGTCACACTGCCTGGCCTTCCAGGCCTTCTTATGAAACCTGGTTGGAAGCCTTTCTAGCCTCACAACTTTTGCATTGTACATGCATCCAAAACCAGGGCCATGTAAATGATGCCAAGGTCTGATGACAGGTGAAGCAGGAGCCAGGCTTCCCTCTTTCTTGGTTTTAGGGTTGAACGCCTAGATTGTTGATCACTCTGAACTTGATTCTGAGGAAGAAACTGTCTATGCTGCCAACATTGTGGACCCTAGTGTAACTACTGCCATTTTGGATATTGTGTTCTGGCTTTCTCCTCAGAGCAAAGTCTTCCGCCTTTGCAGTTTTGACGCTGCAAAGGATAGGGACTTGCTGCTTGTTGTGATGCCCTCTGACCATCTTTTCTATTTTCCTGTTCCTTCTCATCAATAAAGATCTCCTCTGCTCTATTATTGCAGTCCACAGATTTACTGGAGCTTTCCTTCTGGCCAAACTCATAATGTTTAAAATCATTTCTGGTGGGATCTTTGCTTTTGATTCTCAACATAAATTTGGCTAACAGCCCCCAACAACAGCCATGCCAGTGCCCAAAATTAGACTGCCTTGAAATTTCTTCTTCCAGATTATTGTGTCTACCACGTTTAATCTTAGGACTATGTTCAGGCAATCACCAATTGATAGATGCAGGGCCTAACCACACGTCAATATAGCTCTATCCTCCAAATCATTCTTCCAATTAGGTTGCTCAGGCCACCCCATTAATCATGCATGGAGTGGTTATGAGAAATGTCACCCACTCTGTGACTCCTTTCTGTTTATAATAACAAGATGGGAATATCATGCCTGACCCAGATGAGACCCTGTGAGCAAATATGGCATTCTTGGACAAAAAGAATCTACTAGCAGAGCATTCTGTCCTCAGCACACAGAGCACAAGGGCATAAAGGTGAAACAGGACAAGATGTGCAACCTCCCCAGCACCAAAAAATCTGATGTTATCTACATTCCTGCACTGACCATTCTCATCCTTCTGTGAACCTTGAACACTGGTATCCAAACCCCCAAATTACTTGGGATAAAAGCGCACTTCACAAACTACATAAACTCTGCCTCTCCTGTGGTCAAGGGCTGACATGTTTTTTGATCTTACCCCATCTGCGCCCAGGTGAATAAAGCAGCCTCACTGCCAACAGAAAAGCCTCTTTGGGTGATCTCTCATGCAGTATTTATCACACAACTATTTTTGACTTTTTGGTTCCCTGATAATATCTTAAGAATTATGCCAATAGTAGAATGATTCATGCTATAACAATGAGCTATGTCTACTATCTTTTCACCTTGGTTTAATTTCTCAATATTTTTACTTTTGTTTCCACAGTCATTGCTTTGACTTTCCCAGTAATTCTCTCTACATTGCCACTGATTTTCCTTTTGTGTCCAGTGAGCACACAGCAGTACAACAGTGACAGTGGCAGACATGTGAGCTACTTCTGTGATTTATTCACATCTATAGATATTCATAATGTGAGGTCTGTTTGTATCTGTGAATATTTGCAACTTTAATGTTCCCAGGTTGGATAATTACTGTTCTTTGTACTTTGAAGTTTGTTGCTGGTTGCCCGCTTAAGACTGTTAGTACTTCCTAGTGATTTGAACCTTTTATTATTATTATTTAGTATTCCTCATTACATCTAATATTTTTTTGTTTTGAAATTGGCTTTTTGTGATATTACTATAGTGATTGATGCCTTCTTTTCATTAAAACTTGCATGATACTTCTTTTCCACCCTTTATTTTTTAAAACACATTCTTATCATTGTACTTAAAGGTGATTTCTTGGGCTGGAGATGTAGCTCAGTGGCATAGCACCTGCCTGACAAGCACTTGGTCCTGAGTCTGATACACAGTACAAAAAGAAAAGATGATTTCTTGTAAATAGCATACACTCAAGTCTGTTTCTCTTTAAATAAATTAATTTTTATGACCACTTATAATGACTAATATGTTAGAGTTACCTCTCTAATTTTATGATATGTTGTTTGTTCACATTGACATCTTCCTTTCTTGTTTTTTTTTCTTTTTAATATTAGTCAACTATTTTAGAATGATATGCTGTTTATTTTTCAGTTTTTAAATTTCTTCCATTACATTTTTGGTTGTTACGGCCGGCCAAAAAGCTCAGCAGATTAAAGTGCCTGTTTAGGCAGACATCCTTGATCTCCAGCCTACCCTGCCACCCTGCCCCCAGGGCATGATGAGACAGCAATTGAGACTGGGCATGGTGGCGGGTGTCTTTAATCCTTGCTCTTGGAAGGCTGAACACAGGTGGATACTACAAGTCTGATCTACACAGTGAGACCCTGTAAACCCTATAGATAAACCCTATAGACCAGTGGTTCTCAACTTTTCTAATGCCATGACGCTGCAATACAGTTCCTCATGTTGCGGTGAACCCAAACCAAAAAATAATCTTGGTGGCTACTTCAAAACTGTAATTTTTGCTACAGTTATGATTTGGAATGTAAATACATGGTATGAATTATGTGTTCTCATTGCTACAAATCAAACATAATTTAAACATAGTGATTAACCACAAAAACAATATTTAATTATATGTTGAGTAATATTTATTACTAAATCCAATAAATAACATTTCACCATGGCATAGCATGGGTTTAAATATAACAACAATTCCAAATAAATAACATTTTCCGATGGCTTTAGGTGACCCCTATGTTTTGGTCATTTGACCCCTGCTGGGGTCGCAAACCACAGGTTGAGAACACCTGCTAAAAGACCTTCTATTTAAATACAAAAAAATTGGTTGCTGTGTAGATTAAAATAGTTAATTACTTTTCTACTGTGTTTCAGAACAGGGCATTGAACTCAGGCCTTGCACTTGCCAGGCAAGCACTTAGTCTATTGGCCTATCTCCCCGGGTCCTGTTAATTACTTTTCAAAGCCCACTTCAGCTAGTATCTCACCACTTTAAATATAATCATTCCTGCTTCACATTATAGTTGTCATATGTATTATATCTGTGAGTGAAAGGAGTCTGTAAATAGAAAGACTCATTGGGCTTTCTGGCTCATCCTGACTAGAAAAAGTTTCCCTGAAGAAAGCACTTAACAAGACAAGATGGGAGGGAGACAGGCCAAGCGCTTGGGAAGCTAGATGCTTGAAACCAAGGTAGCTGCCCTTCACTCACCTCCAATGAAATAGAAAGTAGACAAGACTGAGAAGGCCAGATAATGAGAATTAAAACACCTGCTTAGGCAGACTGTCGTGTCCATGCTTTGATCCTGGCCTGCCCTGTGGGTTCTGTCCCCAAGGTGCACTAACACAGTGATTGGGACTGGGCATAGTGGTACGTGTCTGTAATCCCAGCACTTGGGAGGCTGAAAACAGGAGGATCACTGAGTTTGACATGTATAGTGTGACCCTGTACCAAGTTTATAAATTTTTTTAAAAGAATGTGCTTATAGATGGATGCAGCAGATTAGAAGTGTTGGGTCCTCCAGTCCACCTATGATAGCGCAGGGAACCAATGATGTTATGACATATTCCAGGTAGGGCAAAGGGCTCTGACACCTAATAAAAGTAGCCAGGAACAAAGGGCTCATATGTTCTCCATCTTTCTGGAGCACTCTGCCTGCTCACAGAGCAGCAGACTATCATCTACTACTTCTCTTTCTTTCAAGTAAAGAATGAGACCAGGTCTTTACTTTTCCTTTTAAAACTTTATATGCTTAATTTATCACTGGCATGAAGCTTATGATTCACAGTTGACTGTGGTGTTATAGTGTGGTGCATATTCCAGTAGCAACATATTCATAGCCCTTGATAAACCCAGTATTCTGTATTTCAAATTTTGTTTTCTGTAATTAAATGCATTTTGAAGCTGGGCATGCTGTAATACTGTCATAATCCCAGCACTTGTGAGGCTAAGGCAGGAAGATCACTGCTGGTTTGAGACCAGCCTGGGCTACATCATGAGTCTGAACACAGCTGTACTAAAGGGTGAGAACTTGCCTCAAAAATCAAAAACGAAAAAAATGTATTTATAAAAATTTACCAACATTTATCATTGCTTTTATTTTTCTTCGTGCTGAAGTTCACGGTTTCCTTCTTGCTATTTTTCTTCAGTCTGAAAAAAAAATAAAAAACTTACCTGAGCACTTATTTCTGGCAATATTTCATTGTCATTCTTTAAGGCTATGTTTGATGAATAGGGACTTTCAGGTTGACAATCATGCTTCAGCACTTTAAAGATATTTCTCTATCATCCTCTGGCTTCCATGGTTCCTCAAGCATAGAGCACATTTATTTGAATTGTTGTCCTTATGTGCACTGAGTTTCTTTATTGGCTACTTCCAATTTTTGGAACTTTGGTTTTTAGTACTTCAAATATAATTTATCCCTAATTCATGAAATTTGAGAAATAATTTCAGATGTGTTTTTTGTACCAACCAATATCACTGTTTCGTATCTTTTTGTAAATCCAATTAGTACTGTTATTTCTCAGCTTACTTATTTTCTGTGTGTGTGTTTTCAGCAGACTTGGTCTGAGAGATTCAGAAAACTGAAACAAGAAGCTTAACCTACCCCTCTGTACAAGGTTCTGTGACTCCCAATATAGGAAAAAAAATTAGAACAAGTCAATAAGAAGAATGAAAAGAATTTATTAGATATTTAAGATGCAATTAAGAGGGCAGTACAGGTATTCAGAGAAGGAGATACATTACAGCTTGAACTCTGGAGAATTTATACTTTTCTTGGAGGTGGGGAAGCAGCCCACCCACCTCCCTCCCTAAAAGCGTACCCACGCATTTTACAGGAATGCGTTTTTGGTTGGTTGATTTTCAATAAACTGTTTAAATATTGTCTGAGTGGCCAGTGATTATACCTCAGCGGCATAAGTGGCTGCCTGGCCAGTGCAAGCTCTTGAGTTTGATCCTCAGTACCTCTCCCTGCAAAAAAAGAAAAATATTGTCTGAATTAACTCAGTCTGTTGCCTACTCTTTCATTTGGGTCAAAATATGTGATAGGTTTCATAGAGAAGTAGAATAAATCTAACCATAGGAATGTTGGCGTGATTTGCCTTCATCTAAGGGTCAGGCTCCTGTTCTTTTTTTCCTAATTGAGCCAATTTATGGCCTTGGGTAATGTTGGTTGGGTGCTGGTTATAATCTCCTTAAAAGTATAATTTTTAGTTTTGATTTTTTGTCTCCTTATTACCTTTTTTACTTATTCTATTCGTTTTATCTGTCTAATTGTAAATAATGTGTTCATTCTTCTGTTGTGACATCTAATAAATCTACAAATTTAAAAAGTATACTTTTATTTATAAAATTGCTGACTTTTACAAATTTTTCTATGTATAACATCTGCCTAGAATTTGTCTTTTCATCTCATCAGCATTTATTTTAATGTAGCTTCAGTTTATGAAACATGATTATAATAAGTTCTTTAATATCTGATAATTTCAACATCTCAGTTACCTTAGCATTGATATGTGCTGCTTTATTCCTTACACTGGTTTTCAAAACTTCTTGGTTTTTGATAAATGTCTTAGTTACTATTCTCTCATTGCTGAGACAAATACCAAACATACAAGCTTAGGGAAGGAAAGGTTTATTTAGATCACAGTTACTGGTGGTTTCAAGACGCTGCCCCCGCTTTATAGGGTCTGGAGAAGAGGCTGGGGCACTGCCGTGCTCAGGATGATCTGCTCCAAACCTTGAGAGACCGCCGCCTGGGGGCGGGCACCTCTGACTGTGCGCACTGTCAGTTTAATGTTAGCTCCTCTCTTGGCCACGCCCCTCAAGCCCCGTCCCTATCCTTTGTCCCCGCCCCCGGAGCTGCTGTGCTTGACATGATTTACATGAGGGTTTGGAGGGACAACTAGATACAAACCATAACAATAATTAATGGTGAGGCAGGAAGATAGGGTGTGGCTAAAAGTAGCTAACAATGGAGGCATGACAAGGGTCCTGGACACATGCATAGAGTAATTCTTGGAGCACCGCATGTGGACTTCTTACAAGAACTCAAGCATGTTTTTGGTAGGATGTCCTGGACATGATGCCAGTGGGGAAAATTTAAAAAAGGGATGGTCACCATTAAGCACTTGCTGTCATGTCCCTTCATGGTAGCCTGATCTATGCTGTAGCGTGCTGTTTTTATTTCTACCTTTCTATTTCCTCCCTTTTCACTCAGCCCAAACTCACTTTGCAGAGTTCAAACTTAAAAGTTCTCTTTATCCATTCTTTTTACTCATTTTCTTTTTCTACCTTTAATAAATGTGAAACTTTGCCACTATTCAGGCTTAATTCATCTAATTCATTACTCTGGAGAGAAAAGACCTAGAAATCACCTCTAATAGGAAACCCTAGCAACCTAGACCCAGGTAATAAAAATTTTGGAGAGTATACCTGGCATTTTGAATATTATTAGGCTGTAGATTCTATCCACACCCTGTGAATAGTGCTAGGATATTGGTGTTAATTTGTCTTGTTTTATTTGAGCTAGATCAACCTGATGAGGTTCAAACTTAAAAGTTCTCTTTAGCCTTGCGTGTGTGTGTGTGTGTGTGTGTGTGTGTGTGTGTATGTTTATTCTATTGTCAGTTCACTTTGCAAAGAGATTGCTAAGCTTTCATAACTGGCCCAATGTACACATTTCAGGATGTAGTCTGAGCCTTGATCAGGACATTGTTACAGTTGACTTTGAAATGTTTTTACGTTTTGACTTGGGACAGTCCTTTGATTGTGTAACTTAAAAATAAGCCTGAGCCTTTCTTGCTCCCTGGCCATCTTGGTGGCTGCCTCTGGTTGATAGCCATATGCACCTAAGGCAGGAAGATGGCGGCTGCAAGGAAGATGAAAAAAATCTCTGGAGTCCATCAACTCTAGGCTCTGACTTGTTTTCAAAGTGGAAAGTACATGCTGGGGTTCAACCAGACGCTGAGGAAGATCGGACAGAGCAAAGCGAAATAGGTCATCCTTGCCAACAACTGCCCAGCCTTGAGAAGATCTGAAATAGAGTCCTATGCCATGTTGGCCAAAACTGGTGTCCACCATTACAGGGGCAATAATATTGAACTGGGCACAGCATGTGGAAAATACTACAGAGCATGCACACTGGCAATCATTGATCCAGGTGATTCTGATATCATTAGAAGCATGAGAGAACAGACCTGTGGAAAACAAACCAAACAGAATTGTTCATTAATAAAACCTGCCAGAGCTTGAAAAAAATAAGCCTGAGACTTATGCACATTCACTCATAGAATTCATTCACATAATTCCTTTCTGAAGCACTTTCTCTCCAAGATTTTTACTTAGTCAAATTTTATATTTTCCAGGGTCCCTTCTGCAGAACTTCTGGGCAGAAAGATTGGCTTTCTCTTGGATTTTATCTTTTTAAGAATTTTTTACTTTATTTTCTTGTTTCAGAATTTTATTTGTTTATTTATTTATTTTTATGGCTGTCTCAGCCTGCCCTGAGGGCAGGGCTGGTGCAGCATGTGGTGCCGCGGATCAAACCACGGTCCCTGCCGCCGCCTAAGCTTTCCTAAGCAGGTGCTTTACACCACTGAGCCATCCTGCAGGGCCCCATTTCTCTTGGATTTTAATTAATCATCCTACCACAGAAGAACTCTGTGAAAATTTTCTCTGGCTATTAGTTGTACAAGGGCTTTTGTGTAAAACAGTCACTTCCTCTTTCTCTAGATAACAGTCATTTTAGGGAAGCTACTTTATACAATATAACTTAGTTACTAATAGGCAGAACGGGGCTGTTGCATGGTGTGGACTTGCATTGTTCCCTGGCATGAAGTGTGCTCGCAGAAGCTTGCTATGTCAGCTGCGAAGGTGGTGGATGTTTTCCATGGAGCCTGGGACAGGACCCTAGATGCATTTGTGGCAGAAGAGGAAAAGGAATGGAAAGGCCCATTCTACTTCATCCAAGGTGCAGACCCACAGTTCAGGCTGATGAAGGCCTGGTCCACGGGAAACTGTGACCACAGTGGTGATGAATGGGACCAGGAGATACGTCTCACTGAACAGGCTGTTCAGGCCATCAACAAACTGAACCCCAGACCCAAATTCTTTGTTCTGTGTGGAGACCTCATCCATGCTATGCCAGGGACCCCCTAGCACAAGGAGTAGACTGAGGACCTGCAGTGGGTGCTCAAAGAGCTTGACAGCAAAATCCCACTGCTCCTTGTCAGTGGCAGCCATGGCCTGGGCACTGTCCCCACAGCCAAGACCATCCAGGAGTTCCAGCAGACATGGGGAGATGACCACTCCAGCTTCTGGGTTGGGAGTGTCTTGTTCCTGGTGCTCAACTCTCAGTTCTTGTATGATGCCTCTGAGTACCCAGCCCTGAAGTAGGCCCAGGACTGCTGAGCATGGTGGGACAACGGTAGTGTCAGCATGCCATTGTCTTCCAGTACAACCCGCTGTTCCTGCACAGCATCAGTGAAGATGACGACTACTTCAACTTCGCCAGGACTGTGCGCACAGAGCTAGCAGACATGCTCACCAGTGCAGGTATCAATGCTGTGTTCTCAGGCCACTACCATAGGAATGCTGGAGGCACCTAAAAGAACCTGGATATGATGGTGTCATCTGCCATTGGCTGCCAGTTAGGTGAAGATGGTCTCCGTGTTGTGGTGGTCACAGCTGAGAATATCGTTCATCAGTACTACAGTTTAGATGAGCTGAGCAAGAAAGGACTAGAGGGTGATCTACAGGAACTGCTGAAGTGAAGATTGCCCTTTGTGATCTGTTCCCGTTCCACCTTCAGTTTTTTTATTGTGCCAGAAATAGCAGCAGCACACAACCCTTTGTTGTAGCATAAACGTAGACTAGGCAGTTGCGTGAATTTACATCCTTTTATATAAATCATATGCTAAATGATATTCACAATAGAACCACCACCCAGAAAGCCTGGAAATAATTTTCTAATTATTGTGATATTAACTATCTCTGCATGAATGTTTGAGAAAATTCTCCTAATGGTGCTTCTCTCAACTCCCCTTTCAAATTAGATTGTTTCTGGCAGTGTAGGATCAATGTCTACCTATTGACTTCAGTCCCAGCTTGCTATCTACATGTGATCTTTGCTGATTCCGTGATGAAACTGTATCTGGTTATATTAAATTGTGTTCAAGACTCCCAAAATGTTGGGAAAACAAAGGTCATCTCCTTTCCTTTTTAGCAAAATAAATAGCACTCTTTCTCTTGCTAGAGCTGTGTAGATTTACTTTAACAAAAAGCCAAGCAGCTACCATTGGCTGTTAAGGTCTGAAGTGTCAATTATTGCTAATGCTGGGAATTGAATACACTTGCTACAAGTCAGAACTTGAAGTTGCCTTCCTTTTTAATTTTTTTTTTTTGTTACTTTTAATAAGAGATAGCGGTGCAACAGTTTCAGGGCACGTTAGTGGTGTATTACCAATGGTTGACATAGTGCATATTGTTGTCCTCATGGTAGTTGTGCAGAGCACAGGATGTAGACATGATAGTTTTTCTAGTCATTATTGGTACAAAGAATTTCTTCCCATTGTTATAAAATAAAAAAAAATTAAACAGTGAAAAGAATTTCTTCCCATTGAACTAGGAGAAGGTGGTTGTGTACATGGTCCAGTGTTCCATGGTCATAGTGGGTTGTTGGTGGAACTGGCAGTGTTGGAGGCTGATGATTTGAACCTTTTGCAGCTCAGCATGCTGACGTAGCTTTACATTTTGCGCTTCGTGACTGGACTTTTCTGCTGGGTGGTTAAGGGCAGGTTGGAGCAAGACCTGTATAACCAAAACATATAACTTTTGTATCTCCCAAGGTCAGTCAAATCCCCCCAGGATTTACTTTGAAACCACGTATAGTGCTTTGTAGAACTGTTGTCAGTGTTGGCAGTTTGTATGGGTCACAGCCAGTGCTTGACCAGTTTGCTCTCTGTGAAAGCCTGAGTGAATGATTTATCTCTAGGTGACTCCCTTAGGCACACAATACATCATCAATCCCTTTCCTCTATGATCTCATAATCTCCTTGAGCGGAAAATTTGGGAAACCACTCAACTATAGGATGTTACAGCACAGGTTCTTTTGTGTCCTGAGTCCTCACTGACCTTGAAAGACTAGGGCCATAATATTGGCAGTCCTTATAGCCCTTCTTTTCCTCTAATTTTTGTTCTACAAACTTATATTCTTAAACCTCCAGAAGAGAAACTTCATGATACTATTGCTCTGTAGCATGGGTACTTAGGCTTGGCATCACAGTCTTTCTGAATGTCAAAGATCTTAGACTTAGCTTGGAATCAGTATTTTCCATCAAAAGTTTCTTTTGCACAAAGGGTGGCTGTTTGTGCAAATCTCATCCAGAAGACTAATCAAGGCCCTAAGATATGGCGTAGAAAGTCATTCTGCAGCCCTGTTTGTTCATCTGCAGCTTTCTGATGCTAGAGTCATTTGACAGCAGGGTTTTCCTCGGATTAGGATGCCCCTTTGTTTACCAGCCTCAAAACTTCACTTGCTTCATTAAAAGAAAGTGGGAATTGATGCAGACTTCTCAAAAAAAAACAAAGCAGAAACTCTGGGGGGGGCCAAAACAGGCCTTCAGCCACACTCACCTGACTTACATTCTTAACCCTCCACAAGAGAAGTTTAAGGATAATTAATGCATCTTCTTAACAGCTCCTGGCCCTGGTATGCTTTTGTCCATGTAGGCTGTTTGCATGTTTGCTTGCTTGTTTCTTTTGTGATGAGGAAACTCAGGGAATGTTGAGCTACATTCTTAGCTCTCTTATTGGATAAGGTCTCAGTAATTACCCAGTGTTCCTTGGACTTGCAGTTCTCCCGCCTGTCTCCCAGGTAGCTGGTGTTACAGACTGCACCACCATATCTATGGATCCTTGCAGTCTTTCGCACGAATCATCTTGGAGAGCAAGTTACCCGGTACTCCAAATTCTAAAAGAGAAAGTTTGCAGCGTTACGTGGTAGTATTCACTAAGCCTAAACCAACTTTTAAAAACTGACTGGTTATAAATGAACTACAAAGTCCATTAAGTTAAAAAAAATCTTTCTTGTTAAAGAGCTTTAGTCGTCGTAGGAAAACGAGGGCAAATTAAATAAAAAGATAATTGGATATGTTAATTCATAAAGAACAAAAGACAAGGAGTTAATTATACTACAGATTGGTGACACCATTGTTCATTGTTATGTGTAAAAAATTAAGTATTTTCCAAACTAAAATGCCCCACACTGCTTTGTTGGCATCCTGTTTTGTGTTCACTTATCCTTACAGCAGATTTAGATCTAAGAGAGCAGAAGGGACATAGTTAATGAGGCCCTGGAGACCTGGAAGGTGGTGCCACTGGGATCATAAATACAAGGGCTCTTGACCTCATACTGAGTGACTCAGGAGGGAAATAGGAAGAATATAATCACAGAGGACTGAAGAAGGTGCTCTTTTTTTCATGGTCCATGTACAAAATTTGAGAATATCATGGAGATGATCAAAAGTAATGGGAATTTAAATCTTTTTCTCACAAAAACATAATAAGTCACAAGAATTGATTTGAAACGCCCAGAAATATGGTAAGACCAAGAAATTCCCACCATTCTTAAGTAGTAAAACAGCTGTCTTCCTCAATAGGGATTCAGAATAAAGTTGAAAAATGTTTCCAAGAACCAGGAGATATGTTAATGTATCACTCAGATAATAAGATTGCTATTAGTGCATTCATTTGTGATTCTGTTTAAATGTGAAAAACATAAAAAATAAGTGCCTTGATTCTGTGAAAAACAATAAAAAAACATCATGAGAAAAAAAAAAAAAAAGAATATACCTCAGAAGACAGGTGGGGCAAAAAAAGCAGCTCTGTTTCCCAAGTCCTGTACACTCAGCAAGATACTCATACTCTCTTGTAGAGTCTTGCTTTTGTTATTTGGGTTGTGTACTCCACACTGACGGACATGTACAAAAGATAGAAATTAATCTTGTTGGTTTCAGAGAGATTCTCTTAGCTTAGGCAATGTGTACTTTACGTGGGTGCTGTACCCTACAAGGTTCCTGTATTTTTATGAGAAAAAATAATTAGAGGTGAATAATTATATTAATATACTCCATCTCAACATCTTTAACATAATTGAGATGTTATCATCCAAACCTGAGTCCTTGTCCATGTGCAGTGGAAGGAGGAATGATCCATAGCACTCAAATTAAATAAATGAAAAAAAAATGTTGTTAGCAGCCTAATAAAATATTTTCTCATTTGCAAATATTTAAAAGTGCATATTTAACTTCCTCAGTTCTAAAAGCTAATTTCATAAAGTATATCATCAGTCTATAGCAGATGAGTTTCCCATTTCTGTGATTCTTTTTGGGGCATCCTGACTCTTTCACATATAGTCCTTAAGTTAGAATTTTACAGCTACTCTTCAAGGTTTATAATAGTTTGTTGGTCCCTCATTCCCCATAATAACCTCTTTTAAAATAATTTTTATCACTACTTTTCAAAAAAATTGTAATTTAACATTTCTGTCTCTCATCCTTTTCATAAAACACTGCTGACTTCAGCTAAGAGTATTACTTTCAAAACAAAATACTCTTGTATTCTAGGAAAAAGTGCAAACAGAAATCAATAGTGGAGCATTTGAAAATACCTTCAAAGAACAATGTGGGCTGTGTGTAGTGGTCAATGTCCATAATCCCAGCACTTGGGAGGCTGAAGAAGAATCATCCAGAGTTAGAGGCCAACCTGGGCTACATAGTGAGTTTGAGGCTGGTCTGTGCTACATGGAAAGACCTTGTCTCAAACAAAAGAAACAAACAAGCAAAAAACACAGAATGTGCCTTTGTTTTACTAGTATTCATTACACTTCACTTACTTGTAATACAAATTTCCACTGCTATTGTAAGGAAGTGTAATGTCGCATAGGCATTTTGTTTACTAAAGTGTAACTCCAGCATAAATCTATGGAAGAAGAAACCAAAAATAATTTTAAAATCTTTCAGTGTCTGCCTAGAGAGAAAACATTCTCTCAGGCTTTCACAGAGAACAAATTGATCAAGAAATGGCTGTGACTCATCCAGAGGGCTGACACTGACAAAAGTTCTACAAAACACTGTATATGGTTTCAGGGTATATCCTGAGGGGATTTCACTGACGTTGTAACACACAACAGTTAATTTCTGTTATATAGGTCTTGCTTTAACTTGGTCTTCACCATCCAGCAGAAAAGATTAACCATGAGGTATAAAAAGTAAACCTATATTAATATGCTGAGCTGTAAAAGGCTCAAGTCAACAACTTCTAACATTGCCAGTTGTGTTGATAACCCACTACTATTATGGAATAATGGAATATTAGACTATCTATACAGCTACTTTCTCTTAGTTCGATGAGAATATTTATACTAATGGTGTTTAGAAAAGTTAAACATGTCCGCATCTTGTACTCTGAACAACTACTATGAAGGCAACAATATGCATTGTATTAATTATTGTGGCTGTCCGACTAATGTGTTTTGAGACTATCTCATTGTTATTTCTTATTAAAACTAATAGAATTTTTAAAAATATTTAAGTGTCAATTGTCTAATTTCAAATCGCTGAAATAGACACACACACACACACACACACACACACACACACACATGGAATATAGCATAGTATAGTATGAGAGTGTGAGTTTTCATAAAAATTCAACACTGGGAATCCTTATATCCATTCTGGAGGGTACTATGTCAAACAAAGATGGATGTCTTACACCTTTCAACACTGATTTTAAAGATTTTAAACCAACTGAGCAGGAACTGATTTACATAGAGAGACTGAAGTTATAACTGAGGATACTTAGTTTTAGAGCACTGTCCTATCCTAGCATGTTGTATCATCCTCAGTTCCATCTCCATCTATATCTCTAAAGAAAACACCTATACAAAAATAATGGAAATATTTATAATGAGAGTCAGCCTTATTGGACATTCAGGATATATTATCACTGTCTTTAAATCCTTCCTGGGCTTTGATTGTAGCTCAGTGTCAGAACACCTGCCTACTATGTGTGAGGTCCAGCCGTTGATCCCCAGTACTACAAAAAGAAACAGAAATACTTCTTATACATAGACTTAATCATAATAGTAACTTCCTAATGCAGGTTCTATTATTTTCTAAGGATCACACATGGAAAAATTAAGGGACTTCAGTCCACTTAAACAGCTGGCAAATGGCAGTGCTGTGATTTAAAACCAGACATCAGTCTGTCCCTAGTACTGATGATCTTAATTCCAAAACTCTATCATCTTTCCATTTTATGAAAAGAAATAAATATTATACAATGACATAGACACAGTAGACAAACTTATACAACACATTCTGCTATTAAGCCATTCTTTTCCCCTTCCTTTCTGTCTCTAGCCCCTTTCCCTCTCCACTCTACTACATGTTTCCCACAGGCTCTCACACGTTCTTAAATGTAAGTGCGCCTTTAACATTAGCCACAACCTTGAAATAAATGGCAGCCTAGAAAAGACAGGGTTACATCACAGAGAAGTATCCTCTGGGCATGCGGAGTGGCTGTCTCCACTTAGAAAAGTAGATTGGTTTTAATGAGTTCTTCCTGAATATAAAAGCTTATGGTTTCTGGGTTACTGAGAAGGGGTATATTTGGGAAAGTAACTCTTCAATACATTAAGGCAGAAATAGGGAATAGGGGTCAGGGCTTCTGGTGAGCTTCTCTGTATGCTAGTGTATTTATTTTTGTTATACACAAAACATATCACTGTTTCTTGGAATCTCTAGAACACTCAAATTACGGACACTAGACAGTGTATGCACGGGCTGCCATATCATATTAATAATATCCTTTAGTTATTGTGGGGTGATCAGATCCATAAGCCCCCAAATGAGTGTATAGCGAAGCCTAAATAAAGGAAGCAAATGGAATGATTTCAGGGCTCCAGGAAGATCAAAATTCTATCACAGAATTCCAGCTTCTCTCAGGGCTAAGACCAAGAACTTTTGCGGGCAGCACCCATGTAGTTAGTCATCAGAAGAAGGGAGGGCAATACTTAAGAAGGGCAGAACCACTCAAGGAATTCTCCAAGTAAGGCATTAAGTTAATCCACCCAGGAGCGAGATCCCCAAGGCTACAGTCTTTATCTAATTGAAGTCTGATCCAGGTGTCCTTGACTGCAATCATATCTTATCCTTTGAGGCTTTCTGGCTTCATTCACCATCACAGGCCTTGTAGGGATCAGTGATTCACAGAAGTCCACTTACTATGACTCTGATGCCCATTTCCAGACAAGTGGCCTAGGTGTTGGACAGACTCGCAATTAAACATGAAAAGCCCATTAGTTAATTTAAGCCCCGCTCAGGACTGCTTCATAGTGTTCTCCATCACTGACACCCTTCGAATAGTGACTAGTGATGACAAGTGATTCTTGAGGAAAAAGGACAGGATACTGGCCAATGAGGGGACACATTGGAGAACCTATTTTATTGTTGTTATTATCGTTGTTTTTTAGATTGTGAACAGGACCTGGAGGTATAGAAGAGGGAGTGACTGAAGAAGTTGAACTTCCTAAATAGTTTGTATCTAGATGTCCCCCCAACATCTCAAGGACTCATTGGTGAGGCTTTTTGAAGTTGATTGGATCTAGGGGATGTCATACTGGAATTAAGGGTGTGTGCTCCTAAATTAGTGTGCTGATTAGAATTAGCACAGCTTTGGGTATGGATAATGGAAACCCACCATGTGAGTGTGTGTGGCACCAATCCATAAGGTCATAGCTTGGATGAAGCAGAAAGAAGTTGGAGAAAAAAAGCTTGTTGCCTCTTGCTGCTTTGCTGTCTGCTTCCTGCTTTAACTTGGGTTGTTTCTCCTCTGAGCTGTCCCTTTGCCATGCTACTCTGTGTTGGAGCTAGCCAACTATTGACTACTGAGGTTTTTTTTATATATTCTGTATTCTAGTCCTCTGTGGAGTAGCTGGCAAAATTTTCCAATCATATAGTTTGTCTCTTTACTCTGTTGATTGTTTCTTTTGCTGTTCAGAAACCTTTTAATTTGATATGATCTCATTTGTTAATTCTTGGTTTTACTGCTTTTTTTCTTTTTAAAAATCTTTTATTTATTTGGTACAGGATCTCACTACACAGCTTGGACTTATAGTGATCCACCTGTCTCAGCCTCTTTAGCACTGGGATCACAGGCATGCACACCATACCTGGTTTCAGTAGCAAGTATGGCATGCCTGGGGTTCTGAGTTTGGCACAGCATGCAGTACTGGTGATCAAAAACAGGTCTTTGCAATTGCTAGGCAGGCACTTAGACTGCTGAGCTATCTCCCCAAGCCCTCTTGGTGTTATTTCTTATACAATTTCTATTCAGAATATCCTTGCCTATGCCTGTGAGTTCAATAGTTTTACCTATTTTATTTTCCAGTAGACTACCTGTTTCTATTTTAGCATTTAGATCTTTGATCTATTTTAAATTTAGTTTGGTACATGGAGAAAGATACAGATCTAGATTAAATCTTTTGTATGTGGATAGCGAGTTTTCTGAGTACAGTTTGTTAAAGAACCCATCAAGGAAAGCAGGTTTTGAAATAGAGAAATGTGTGTAAATATATTTAAATGTACATACATAGTTGAAAGCTCAGAAAACTACACAAAACAAAATGATATCTCTCTGTGTGGACATCTCTGAATTAAGGCATTACAGATTATATAATTTCCTCATTTTATGTACATTTTGTTATGTTTGATATTCACTACTATGTGAGTTGATTATATATTTGCTAATTTTATTGTTAACCATATAATACATAATTTAGAAATTGGCAACTAACAAAAGGATGAGAAATCTCTATCTCTCCCCAAGTTTCTGGCTTTCCAGGTCCTATTCTTGGCTTATGACACTTAAGCTTCAAATGAATGAAACCAGGTTCTCACTGTGTAGAATTTATATGGAAAACAAGGGAAGCTGTTCAAGCAAACAAGTTCAGTGTATTGATGTCAGAGCTATGAGATACATCTTTTCTTTGTGTAAACTGCTATAGTTGATGGACCAATAATGGTCTAGGTTGTTGTGCACGAAAACTAAAGAATGGCCAAGTGTCCACCCAGTAGGGAGTATAATCAGCTACGTTTATTGAAAATCACAAGAAGTTATGCTGAGGGCCAATCTGTGCCAACAAAGGCACAACACAGACTAAGAAAAGTACCAGGGTGATAGAAAAAGTATGTCATACAGTTCAAAAGTACACAGAAGTATCCACAGGCAAGAAAAAAAGGGGCCAATACAATAAGCTTTCCAGAAATTAAAGCCACACATCTCTGCTTTAGGCATCTCCCACTGAATCTCTAGGTGTGATTGACAGGACTGACTGACAGGGTACTGAACCATCTTAGGGGCTCTTAGCACTCATGCTTATCCAATAACTCCTTCTGACCTTAACTATATTTATGATATGTAGTACATATTTATGATCCTATAACGAGGCGGAACTAGGGTAAAGAAGACCAGAAGGTGAGGCTAGGAGATCCAATATGCATGTATCATGCTCCTCAGCTTTTTGTTATCTTATTTTCTACTTCTTTTAGGTTAAAAGAAGCAGGAATAGCCTTATGGTGTTCTCTTGAATTAGATGGAGGGAAAGGAATAGCTTGCCTGAGCTCCATTATGGCTTATTGTCCTAAAACAAGCTTTGTCTTCTTTACTGAGGACCTCAGATATATTGTTTCCAATAATTGAAAAACTTACATTCTGTTCACATATTTCTCATTTACTATCTCTGCAAGTGTCTGCTTCCTCCTGGAGACCACACTGTACTAGGAAGCATTTCTATCTTTGCAATATTAAAGAATTCTAGCCGGGCGTGGTGGTTCATGCCTGTAATCCCAGCACTCGGGAGGCTGAAGCAGGAGGATCGGTGTGAGTTCGAGACCAGCCTGGGCTACAAAGGTGAGCTCAAGGCCAGCCTCAACTGCATAGTGAGGCCCTGTCTCAAAAAGACAAAAAAAATATTAAAGAATTCTGAGTCACTAGTACACATTTTGCTATAGCTTCTGTTTTATTTTGTATCTCTTTTAGCAGGAACATGAACTTGGCTAATTGTGTAGAGCCCAGCAAGCAGGTTTGGAAAAATTTCAACTCACTTGGGGTCCACAGAATCATATATAAACTGTTTCCATCATTTTCTCAAAACTGAATATCTCTTAGAGCTATTGGAAAGACACAATAACTGTTTAGTGGATGGGTTTTGGATTTTCTTCACATTTGGGGATATTTGCATAGAGAAAATGAGAGAACCTGAGGATTGGACTCATAACCAAATATGAAATTCATTTCTGTTTTATATATTTATTATATATATGTTGCCTGTAAGTAATTTTATACAACAATTTTAGTTCATCTATATATTGATGTCCTCCAGTCACTTCGTTGTTTAATCCATAACACAATCAGCTGTGTTATGCCCTTGAGTTCTTGTTTTCTTCTTTAAAGTTCTTATATTAGGGAGACTAGGGACAAGCAGGATGGCTCAGTGGTCTAAAGCACCTGCAGGCAGCTGCAGGGACCTAGGGACCGCGGTTCGATCCCCAGCACCACATGCTGTGCCAGCCCTGCCCTCAGGGCAGGCTGAGCTGGCCATAAAAATAAATAAACAAACAAACAGAAGTTCTGAAACAAGAAAAAAAAATATTAGGGAGACTATACGATATTTACAAATATAGGTCTGGTTTATTTCACTAATGAGTATATGTTCAATATACATCCATTTATATATGAAGTCATCAAACTTATCATTCTTTATGGATGAGTAGTATTCCATTGTATAAAAATACCACATTTTTTTTAA
>PVJA010014656.1:0-46926 GCA_004027025.1 Myocastor coypus | reverse complement strand
GGGGGTCCAGGGGCGGAATGTTATGGTTTATGTCTAGTTGTCCCCCCAAAGCCTCATGGAGTCATTGGGCGGGGACTTCTAGAGTTTGAGACTTGATCCATGATCCCTGGGATTATGGGTTTTAGTACTGATGGGATTATGGGTGGAAGTACTTCTGGGATTATGGGTGTAGCCTAGGGCGGGAGCTAAGGTGGAGAGCTTGAATGTAATATAAAGAGAGACAGAGAGACAGACTGGAGCTCTAGCTGTTGCTGTTGCTCTGCTGCTGTGTTTGGCTGGCTACCTCTGCCGCCATTTTGTTGCTGTTCCGCCGCCATGAACTGGATGCTCTCTGCTCTGTTCCACTCAGCCTTGGGCCAGCCGAATATGGACTGAAACCTCCACAAACTGTGAGCTAAATAAACCTTTCCTTCCTTCATTTTGAGTGTTGGGTATTTGTTCCAGCAACGAGCAAAAAAGTAACTAATAAAGGCTCCCTTCTGAAAACATCTCTTGCATATAGCACTTCTGCTTATAGCTTAGTCTACTGAAGGACTGCAGCCAGGCAGGAGTTTTACCTGTGCACGATGTGGTGTGGGACTCCTTTCTTGCTGAAGTAGGGACTTCCCACAAGCTAAATCTGGCCAGAAAACAAAGGGCATCACAGATGGACATATATGTGATCGGTCTAGTCTTTGACCAAAACCTTTGATTTAGTCACCTCTATTTGAAAATTAGGAGATTTTTACATGAACATTCAGCTTTCTCCACTCTAAAAACCAGAAGACCGGGTGATGCTGGGCCCTTGTTTCTGCATGGCTGTGCAGCTGGGTATCATTTGCTCCCTGTGGGGCAGCTGAGTGTCCTGTTGACCACGCTACACAGTCAATTTACTCATCCGCTTACTTGTCTGGTCCCTAGAGGCCCCAGGGAGAAAAGAAACTATTAACTCTAAAATTCTTTTCCAAAACATGTTATCTATGATATGGATCCTCTAAGATCCACTCAGCATTTCCCTGCTGGCACACTTCCTCCTCAAAGAAATGCATGCAGAGCAGGAAAAAAACCTTCTTACGGGAAGAAGGAAAGAATTTGCCAGGTGTAAAAAGAAAAAAAAATAGAATAAAATTTTCTTATGTTTTCTTAGTTTTCTTTTGAAATAATGATTCCTTATTTTTTCTATGCCTTGAAATATTTTCCTGTTAGATATGTCTGATTTCAGGTTAGGATAAAATATTGTCAAATGAAAATGAAACAAAGTTCAATAAAGCAGTTCTTCAAGTCCTTTTAAAATGTTATTAAAATTTTTACCTCTTTAAACTTTAATATTGTTTTATCATTGTTTTTTCCATATATAGAAATGTGTTTAATTCTTGCTTGATGCTTTTATCTGGTGATTTAAATTTTTCTCACTAGACATTTTCTGACTTTTTGGGTTGGGAATTTTCTCTCTCCTGTGTATCCCAGTGGTCATATACTGCACAAATAAACCAGCAGGCCTTGACCTTTCTTCAACATATTCTGTAAAATTGCAACCCTTGGCGCTGTTTGTTGCCTTTTCCCATATTTTCTGGCCCTTTTTCCATAGCAATTGCCATCATCTGATGAGGTCTAACTTTTACATTAGTCTCACTGTCTTCATCGGATGCAAGACCCGCAGCTTGCTGTTCTGTTCACACATGGATTTCAGGCCCGGCCTTAGTCTGCAGGACACTGGTAAAATAAGCGATTCCTGGACCGGCAAGGGAGAGAGCCTTTCCTCCTTGGATCTGTCTGGGCTTGGGAAGAATGGCTGAGTTGAATCAGTCTGGTGCTAACAGGAGACTCATAGCACTTCAAGCTGAGTGATCACAGAGAGTTTGAATGAAGAGAAACTTTGCAAAACTGTGGATGGAGCTGAGGGGGCTGAGCAAAGTATAAAATGGCACTAGCATCTGCCCCTAGCACCACCATACCTGAAGGGATACAAGAAAGCAGCTGCTCCTAGAATCCAAGACACAGGAGAGTTGTGTGGACAGTACCACTTGATGAAAGCTCTGGCCTTTATGAGAGAGATTCAGGACACTGTCCCTCCAGTGTCCTGGGTGTGAGATCTGAGAAGACCATTGGGAAGCAGCCAGCATGAGAGTTCAGTTGCAGGGCTTCCTGAGCAATTACCTGCTCCCAGCACAGTTGAGACTAGCAAGCCTCAGAGAGAACGGTAGCCATTGAGAGAGGCCTTGTGGGTCTGGGTGGCAGTCAGTCAGGAGACAGCTAAGTAGCCAGAAGTCAGGGCCCACAGCTGGGTGGCTGTCCTGAGTATGTGCAGCAGACAATTTGAGGGGCAGCAACACCGTGTTCAAGGGAAAGGACACTGCACGGGAGTACTAGATTGCTTGTATACCCAGCTGAACTGATGGTCAGTTCATTACACCCAGCTGAACTGACCCAGCATGGTGCTGGGTGTGAAAGGCCCCCTGAGGACTATTGCTGGCAGCATAGGAGACAGAGCTGGAGAAGCTGTTGGGAGGCTGTGAGAGAGGCTGTTTGTGACACTTTTTTTTTTTTTTTTTTTTTTTTTGTGGAACCAGGGATCGAACTCAGGACCTTGTACTTGTCAGGCAGGCACTTGTGCTCCTGACCCTGAGCTATCTCCACCGCCCTCAAGAGAGGCTATTCAAGAAAGCTATTAGGAGTGGCTGGTTCTTCTGGGCTACTCTACTGAAGGACCTTGACATGTCAGCTTTTCTGATGAACTTGGTTCCTATTGCCAGAAGAGGAGCTTGGGATCTTGTTGTCACTGAGACTGACTATGGTTCATTTTGGGGGAGGTTTAGTCCTCACCCTGAACATTGCTTCCTGGCACCAGAGGGGAAGATGTTGCACTGCTGAGTCTCCTGGCGAAGCTTGTCACATTGGCTTTCCTGATGAGAGCTTGGTTTTCCTCCTTGCTGGAGGAGCTCAGGACCTCACTGTTGCTGAGGATGGCTGTGGCACTTTTGGGAGGAGCTCTGGTTCTTACCTTGAGCATTGCTTCCTAGCTCCTGTTCAGATCCCTCAGCCTGCTGGCACAGATCCTTCATCCCACTGGCACAGACTGCTTAGCTTCCACCGCTGACCTTTGGGCCTTCCCAGTGCAGATCCATGAGTGGGCCTGCATGAGTCACTGTTATGGCTTCTAGGTCTGCAGATGAGCTCTAGATTTGCAGCTGGATTCATGCAGGCTATTAAGATCTAGGCCCTCAGCTGGATTCGCTGGTCTTTAGTGTGTGGACAGATTTCCTGCACTCTTTGCATTTGATTCATTGGGTGATTATAGAATAATCTTGTAAAGTGTGTCCTATATTGTGTCGCTCTCTTTGCAAAAAAATCCCAAAACATGGCAGAGTGTTTACTAATGAGAGCCCTGTGCAGGGGCTGCGTTACCTAATACTTCTCCATCTTCATCAGCCTAAGGATCTTGCTGGAATTATGGCCATGAAGATAGGCCTGACCTATGTCTTCTGACTGGAAAGTGTATAGAAGAAAGGGTTTCTCTGTGCACGGGGAGGAAGGAACAGGGATAATATGTGGGATACTTATTGCACTGGAATAACTTGCCGGGCCTTTAGTACTGAAGTACGAGTTTGATTTCTCAGTGCACCAACTTCTCATTACTTAAGTCACTTTTTCTCATAATAACGAAGACAGATCTGTGCTCTCTTCTTCCCAAAGTAGAACATTTTCTGGCATTGATGCCTTTGCTCCGGGTATGTTCATGTATGTGTGTGTGTTTGTGTGTATATGTCTTTGTGTGTGGTACTGGGGATTGAATCACAGGGCCTTTGTTTATGAACTTGCCTAGACTTTGCTTAAATTTGTGGTTGTCCTGCCTCAGCTTCCCAGTGGACCAGGATTATTGGAGTACACCACCCTGCCTGCTTCTGAATGTTCTTACATTAGGGCACTTTGCATATTGTAAGACAAATGACTGTTAGCGGGTCAACCTTCTTCCTTACACACCTGCACAACTCTGGCACACTCATCCACATACTCATGCTTCCCATACACCCCTTTCTCCAAGACTTTGCTCATTTCTGTATTCCCAAATACAGTGCCTAGAACACAAATCAGTATGTGTTTGTGGAGTGGGCTTGGGACCGAGTGAGAGCCAAACCACCCAGTGTTGCCTCCTTCTTTACACTTAACGTCCTAAAGCTCATCTGTCTCCTCCCTGTGCTGTTGGCTTACGTATCACAAAGGCTTTCATGTATGCTTCATTGCTTTGTAACTATCTTGCTGGGTAGCTGGACACACAATTTCATATTTCAACCCACAGCATTGTGATAGCTCCTATAGCTGGGTATATTACTTTGCAATGACAAATTTACAAAGAATTGCTTTGACTAGTTAGGTTATTCCAGTTCAATAAGTATCCCACATATTATCCTTGACAACTTCCAGTTGTTGAGAATTATTTCTAGTCAAGTTCATTTTAATTGTATCTTATATGACATACTGTCATCAGTTAATTGCCTAGCTATGGCACAGCTTTAATTTTACTTCATTTTTTGCAATCTGATTGCCCACTTTTTTCCTTATTCTTCTTTTTAAAAACATTTTTATGTATAATAAAATATTTTGTATAATAAATAATATTTTTATTGAGATATAATAGTTGTACACATTAATTAGTACAATTTAATAATTCTCCAACCTGTCTTATTTCCGCATTATTTTCTGAGCATGGTGATGGCCTAGACCTGGTAGGGTTTTTTTTTTTTTTTTTTCCTTTTTAGTTGAGCTTTTGTGTGTGTGTGTGTGTGTGTGTGTGTGTGTGTGTGGCTGGATGGTTGGGGGCAAGTATTCTCTCTCCTGAGGACTTGGATTGGGTCACCTGGTGTCCCTGAAGGTGCTATGTGGGAGCAAAGTATGTTTTTCTGCACATGTGTTAGGCCTGAGCTCTCTGTGTTCTAAAACTTAGAATGCGACCCAGGTAACAGGCTCAGCATACAGAGAACAAAATAAGTAAAGCTAATACTTTCCTGTATAAAATATACTCAGCTTTGGCGTCCATTTGAAGCAGATTCATTTTGCAGATGTTTGTGCCTGCCCAATTAACCAGCGTTCTACCACCTGACAGCTGATAATTCAGAATTTGCTGATTCGGAGATTGCTTAGGGCTGCGGAAATTTAATCTGCTGCCTGAGTACAGCCAGTAGCTCCTCTGCTCTTGTCTAATCCCCCACAGGAGCCATCAGCCCTGCATGTGGTAGGATTTTGACAAGGCAGTTTTGCTCGTACAGGATTAAATTATTTCATAGGGAAAAGAAAAGAACTAGGAATAGAAACATTGGGGGCTCTGGGAAAGGGGAAAACAAGGTCACAGCCACAGATTCTCTTTCCCAAACACTACGGGAATCCTTGTAAGTTTGCTGGTTTAGGAAAATGACTGGTGTGTGCCTGATCATTTTCCTAAACTGCCTTGTTCCAAGGTCACAGCCTAAAGTTGGAATTAAAAGGAAAGCAATAGAAGCTAAGCCCCAGGGAAGTATTTAGGTAGTTAAGTTACAGTAAACTGCCCTTCTCTGAGTCCCATAGTATCTCACTGAAACACTAAGCATGATTTTTCATTATTTGAGTTGTCAGTTGCATTCTCTAAACTTTAGGTTTCTTGATGATAGGAATCCAATTTTATTTGGTAGGTGTCTTAGTTGCTTTCTCTCGTTGCTAAGACAAAATACCTGACTCCCAAAGTTAAAAGGGAAAGATTTATTTACCTTGCCGAGGCTTCAGTTCATAACCTGCTGGCTCCAAAACAGAGTGACACATGACTGAGGAACAACACAATGGTGGTGGAAGATAGAAAAACAACAAGAAGAAGGGGGACAAGACTCTGTCTGTCCTTTTTATTGTATGTAGACTCTGTCCCCTCCCCACTCCTGGGGCCCTGCACCCTTAGTCCTAGCTGGAACTATGCCTGGCCAATCAGTGGATGGATAGAGCAATCACACACCCTTAATCCCAACATCATACATTCTAGATTCAGCCATCTCTGAAAAAGCCCTATGACCCCGTGAGGTTTTTTGGGGACATCTAGTCATGAACCACAACATTAGAGTAACTATGATTGCTATGGAACAAGAGCCCAAAGTGTCTCATTGTAAATGCCATGAAGAACTGTGGTGGTCTAGCATTGATGCATCAGCAGTGGCAAGATGCTCTTGTGATACAAGATAGGAAGGGTGAAGGACACAGTGACAACACAGCGGAGAGAGACATCACAAGAGAAGGGACATCTGGGCCACTTGAGCATCTCCCTAAGAGGGAACGAGCAGACCTTGCCAGGCCATATTGGTCCATGTGGTGTCATGTTTTAGTGACTTGTCGAGTGTGAGAGACCATTACAAAACAAGCCAGAGTCCTAAATTAAACCATGGGCATTATTTGGGTATATAGAATGTGGCTTGGATACTGTTGTAGTTTGTGTCTGGATGACCCTCCAAAGCCTCGCCCAGTATTGGGTAGGGCTTTTTCAGAAGTGGTTGGATCTAAATTGAGATTAAGGGTGTGTGATTACTAAGTTAGTCCACTGGTTGGTTTGCAACCGACCAATCCCAGTATCCTCGATAGAGCTTAAAAGGGACAGAACAATGCTTTTAAGATCTCTTGCTGCTTTTGCTTTTCCACTGCCATAAATTGTTGTCCCTCTGCCTTGGAGCTAGCCAAGTATGGACCAAAACCTCCACTAACTGTGTACTTAATAACCTTTCTCACTTTACCTTTGTGTGTTAGATATTTTGTCTCAGTGATGAGAGAAAAGAAACTCAAGCCAACTCCCAAGAGCACTACTCGAGTGAGGCAATTCACCGCTGGCCTCTGTGTACTCAGCTTTCATCTGTGGCTGTCATAGAGAATGTGGTGAGCCCAGCGCTATGCTCTGACAGAAAGAGTGGTGGCACTGGGTAAAGTGGATGTTGCAGTTCTTTATGTCTATTTAACAAGTCATAGGGAGCCCTACAGCTTGGCAAGACCACCAGGTTCACCAAGAGTCATAGCCAGTGTTGGTCAGGAGCATCTAAACTCCCTAATGGCAAGAGCAGGTTGATACTCCAGTGACCAACTAGAAAAGTGAAAACAAAAGTTTTGCCTCCAAGTTGATGAGACTAGACATGAAGTTCCTGTGGAAAGTCTGAAGTCTGTAGGGACACTAAGGTGGAGATTCTAGAAGACAGATAGAAGTATGCATCTATAATGTAATGAGAGTTTGGCAATGGAAATGTAGCATTGCAAATTATCAGCATACAGATGGGTCTATCTTATCTATACTCATATTCTAGTATCTATGGAGTAGGCATGGAAGTTAATATTGAATGAACAAATTGATGGTGAGTGAGTGCAATTGTAACTACAAAGTAGTATAATTAATCTCTAAAAGCAAATGCTGGATATTTTATGTTCAAATGTGCTTTCCCTACTTCAAAGTGATCAACTTGGACTTATTCCCACAATATCTGTATTTCCCAAGGCAATTTCCAGCTCTTGTAGGAATTAATTGCATTGAGAATACATGCTTTTCTTTATTGTCCGTAGTGGTGACTTCTCATCTGTTGAGAATGAGTGTGATTTCAGAAAACAATGACAGCTAATTTAAAGTCACATTTGGTGAATTATTTGAGAAATGGGAGAGATAACATACTGTGGATCATCAATAGTTTTGTGTTCTAAAGTAATGGAGCTTGAAGCCGGGTGTGGTGGCTCATGCCAGCACTCAAAAGACCTGGATCCTAGTTCTACCAGTGTTAACACTATAATGTTTCTATGACCACTGTTACTGGTACTGTTGCAGCAAGTACTATGGCTTCTGTAGTTTAGATTTGTGTAGGGTTTTGTACTTCACAATTGGGTTGGTGGTTGTGGTGGTGCATATTATGTCTAGACCTGTGAAACTATGCTCTCCAGCAGGAGCACCTCACCTGGCTTGAGGGTGCAAACTGAGCACACAGTGTGCCTTCATCCTTCTGATCAAGTGGGACTGAGACCAAAAGTACTAGGGAACAAGTGGCACCCAAAGTCTTAGAAAATCTGTGCCCATTTCCAGAAATGATCAATCCTCCTCTGTTTGTTTCGCCTATCCTCCTCTGCATTTTCTTTATCCTACACTTTTAGCTTCCCATCCACAAATGGTAGAAAAGATGATTTGTGGGTTTTGTCTTCTACTTCCCTATTCTTAGTCAAGAATAAAAGTCTCTTTCACTCTCTCAAAGTTAAAATAAGATGATAAAATAAGAACAAGGTGAACTGCATAAGCTTTGGGGTCTGGACTCTAAGATCCATTTACATAATAAATTCTAAACTCTACTCTTTTACTAACAGGGCTCACAGTAGTCACCTTCTATGTGCTTTCACGTCCCAGGATTTCGGTGCCCTGCAGTTAGCCTACCCATCCCTTTGTTGCTCAATCCTGGTCTTCATTATCAGAGCAACTATATGGTGACTGTGCTCAAGTGTTCCTTATGTTATAGTCTGATAGGACATGATCATGCCACTCTAACTTATTATATAGGCTTTGTATCACCTCATACCATCACAGGAAGGGTGAGTGTAGTATACGTTGTAAGAAAGAGAGGGTTTACATAACTTTTACTACAAATGCTATTATACTTGTTTCATTTTATTGTGATTATTAATCTTTCACTGTGTAATTTATTATGTATATATATGTATGAAAGGGTGAAAGGGGCTGGAGAGATAGCTCAGTAGTCTGCCTGCTTGGCAAGTGCAAGGACCTGGCCTGGGTTTGATCCCTGGTACTGCATGCTGTGCCAGCCCCAGAACCCTGTGTGCACTGTGCCAGCTACCAAAACTGGATGTGGTGGTGCACACCTATGCATATATACTATATATATATATATATATATATATATATATATATATATATATATATATCCATGGCTTCAGGCATCCAGTGGGGGTCTGGAAACACATCTCCTATGGATAAGCAGACCTGCCAAACATATTGTGATGCATCAGAGCTTAATTTTGTAGTTCATAAGTTCTCCATAAATGGAATCAGAGGGGATCACTCTCCAGTGGTAAGAGTTGGAGTTTGTACAACAAGAAATCACAAGTTACACTGAAATTAAATACTTATAGGAAGGGTAAAGTCAGAAAATTATGTATAATGCACATATTTTAATCTTACTACTTTTCCTTCTAGTCTGGGTAGAACCATTTCTCTTATCTGTGAGGTTGCCATGGAAACCAATTTGTACTGTTCTCTGCTTGCCATCGTATTTTTCTCAGGCACTTGCTATCTCTCAAAAATCTTAACAGCAGTGAAACAGACATCAAACCCCAGAGGAGTGAAAAATGGGATTTGTATTTCTTCTCTCCACCCTTCCCCTCCTCCCTCCAAAAGCGTGACTATTGACAAATTGGTGGCTCAGAATTCAACCGGCAATGATCCATTTTCTAAGCAGACACATGCTCACTGAAGGGCTGTCATCCCAGTGCAGGGAGGCCTGTGATTGTCACTCTGTCTGGCACTGGTAAGTTGCAGTCCCAGCTGCAGCACACGCAGGTGCACAGGTGCCCTGTCCTGGTTTCAAGGTTGATAGCCACCCACTGCCCTTGAGGAAGAATGCGAAACATGGAATCACTGTCCTTCCCCATCAATATAGTGGTGTGGCTGCCGGAAGTGGAGATGAGAAGGAGGCTTGTTTTGTGTTTAGAGCGCTGAACTGGCTGAGCAAATGGGAGTTAGGGAACCCTGGGAAGAATCTGGCAGCACTGTTCTGTTCCTGAGGTTCTTCATTTTGTCCCTGAACTGGCACCTAAGGGGAATTCTCCTGCATCCAGCCTGTCCTCCACCAGTGGCCAATGAAGTATGCTGCAGAGTATTCTTGTTACCATTGCTGCCTGCTTGTCACTTCCCTAGGAAGGTGATTTCTCAACAGCTGGATTTGCATATTGGCTGACTTTTCCAAGAGAAAGCACCCCCCTAGTAGAAGCTATGTGGCCATCCGTGACTCCTCTTCAAAGCCATATCACTCTGTCACTTTCACCAGAATCTATTTGGCAAAGCAACAAAGAGCCCAAGGCACCCGAAAGGAGGGCATAGGCCTTATTTTCGATGGGTGTGTTGTTAATAATTGTGGCTACTTAAAGATCTCCAAAATTAGTGAATTTTCTGAAAATCTATAGTAGACATTTTTCAAACTTCCCCCTCTTAACATCTTAGGATGCTCATTAAGGGCACTGATTAAGCAGAAGCATTGTCTCTAGGGTGTACTTAATAGCATTTTCTTTGATAACTGCCTTTTGCTGAGAATGCACTCTATTCCGAGTGCTTTCCATATTTTCCTCCAATTAGTTTCAGTAGCAGAATGTTAGCTGCACCTCAGAGGTAGAAAAACGGAGGCTCAGGGGCCTGATGGAATCATGCAGCCAATAAACTTTAAAGATAGGCAACTCTCAGAATTACAGACCCAAGTTTTTGGAAGGAGGTGTGTGTAAAAATGTTATGTTTACATTTACTTTTTGAGGAGAGAGGGAGTCTCCTTAGACCCAACCCTTCTTCCCTCTCTTTTTGTCTTCTGTGATGAAGTTGCCATTTTTCCCTGTCCCTTATAATTCTTTTCCTCTGACAAACTGATGGACAGCTACATATGGCCTTTGACTGTCTCTGTACCTCCTACTGATGCATCAAAGGCAAACCCTGAAGCCATTTTTGCCTTACGACATTTATTGCTGATCCCCAGGGAAACGATAAAATAGATCAGTCATTTTATTGGGAAATCCTAGGTTCAATATAGTCTCCACTTTTCAGACTCTGCCCTTGACTCTGGCCTAAGTTTAATTTCTCACTACTATAACCACCAGGTCTGCTTTTCCTTATAGACAAGTCTCAATCTCCATTAGTTAAATCTATCTTGTCTTCCCCGGAAATTATAGAGATCTCTCTTGAAAAATCTCAGGGGACCTGGAAAGCAATTTGCTGCTTTTCAGTTCTCCACCTCTGTCTTCTTGCCAGGCTGCTAAGCCATCTTGTTGCTGATGTCACCCGTTGCCACCAGCTTTTGCCAGAGGATGGCTAACAGAAAGGGATCATCACTTTCCTATTACTTCTTTTTTTCAAGCAAAGGAAAGGTATTTGTTTGAGTTATTCAATCCTGGGTAGAAAAGTCTAGGATACTTTTGGTAATTAATTGGAGCTTAAGGAATCCTGGGAAAGTCACACAGTTCAATCATAACAACTGTGTCTCGCATGGAAACTCCCTTGGAGGGTTTGCAAATAGAGCCCGTGTTTCTGCTGAGAGGCAAGGACCTCCTTGACCTGATCACTGGCTTACCTTGTGTACGAGGGCCAACCCGTCCACACTCTGGGATGGCTCTGTGCTGTTTCCATTTTACAGCTCTGGTTCCAACAACTCTGAAATCCAGGAAGCAAAGGAAAGTCTTTCCCTTCTCCCACTTGAAGTCCCTCTTTAAGATTCTTTACTTTGCTGTAAAATTGAGTCCATTCTATGAAAACTGGTGGCAAGAATATTATTATCCTGAGGGAATTTCCATCCTTACTCTTTATTGAGTTCCTTTGCCTTTTTTCTTGGTTAATGTGGCAAAAGAATGAGCTTCCTTGGGCTTTGCAGGAGGAAACCGAGAATTTGTGTGGAAAGATGGCACTACATATTCCATGTGTATAGTTTCTATTTTGACTGGAAAATAGAAGGCATGAGTGTGGGCCTTCTCTTTACCTTACTGTAAAATTTATTCAGACTAGTAGGAGAAATTTCTTTGTGACTCTTGACTTTGAAGGTTATGAGAGATGTCTAATTTGTAGTCCATAAACTTAGAATTCCATGCCACAGGATGAAAGTTAAGGTGGCACTGGTAACTTCTTTGTAGCCTTGGACCTACAAGAAAAAGTGTATGTGTTTCCTGAAGATCTAAAATGGACCATTGGGGAGGTAAGCAGGCATTGACATCCTTGAAAAGGACCCTTCTTAAAGGAATCACACAGAGTGTTGAGGTTATTCCAACACAAGAAGGACCATGGGGGTTCAAGGGCTGAGGAAAACATCAGAAAGTGATCATCAGAGGATCTGCAAATAGACCTCCCAGCATGGGATTGATTTTCTTTTTCTTTTTCTTTTTTTTTTTCTTTTTGAGACAGGGTCTTGCTATGCAGTTGAGGCTGGCCTTGAGCTCACTTTTGTAGCCCAGGCTGGTCTCGAACTCGCACCAATCCTCCTTCCTCAGCCTCCCGAGTGCTGGGATTACAGGCGTGAGCCACCACGCCCGGCTTCGGGATTGATTTTCTGAAGAATAATAAAAAATGTCCCATAAGAGATCAAGAACTTATTCAACATAAAATATATGTAAGACTCACCCATAGTGTGAGGAAAATGATACTTTACTTCTATAATCTTTCTTTTCAAACCCTAGAGCTCCTATCTAGTTATGGGAAAAAAATTCCCAGGAAATTCCAATAGAAGGTAGTTCTACTGTATACCTGGTTGTCACTTCTCCAAGATACCAAGGTCAATAAGAACAAGGGCAGTCTGGGAAATTCAGCCAATAGAAAAAAATTCTAAGGAGATAACAGCTAAATGTAATGGTTGAAATCTGGGAACGGAAGAACATTAGGTAAAGACTAAGAAACCCAAATGAAGAGTGAATTTTAGTTAACAATATATCATTATGTGTTCATTAAGTTTAGCAAATGTACCATGCTAGGTAAAATGTTAATAATAGAAGATGCTGTGGGAGGGTACATGGGAACTCGCTGTACTCTCTGCTCAATTTCTGGGGAAGTATAAAACTGTTGTTAAAAGTAAAGTCCATCAATTAAGAGATAAAGTCATAGCTTTTACATCTACCTATGCTCTTAATATAGCTATACAGAAGAGCAAATCCTCATGGCTTCAAGTTGGAGGAAGGTTTAAGGTCTCATTTGCCATAGAACTTGTGTGACCTTATGGTGCCACTAAATCTCTGGAACACAGTTTGCTTATGGATGAAACAGCAGTATCATTATTGTATTAGTTACGGAGTTACAGAGAAATAGAGTTCAGAGGGGGAGAGAGACTCCTGCTGTTGGCTTTGATGGGAAAGACTTATAAGAAATTGGCTAGGGCTGGCCAGACAGCTCAGTAGATTAAAGCACCTGCTTAGGCAGAGTGCAGTAGCCAGGGTTCGATCCCCAGTATGCTGTGCTGAGACAGTGATTGAGATTGGGTGTGGTGGCACACACACCTGTAATCCCCGTGCTTAGGAGGCTCAAAACAGGGTCACTGAGTCTGATCTACATATGGAAACCTTATAGACCCTGCAGACTCTGTACCAAATACATTAAAAAAAAAAAAAAAGGAAATTGACTACAAAGCTTATGGAGGCTGATGAGTTCCAAGAGGCATAAGCAAGCTTACCTAGGCTGATATTTCAGGCTACCACCCAAGAGGGGAAAAATCCAGTGGCTCGGTTCCAAAGCAGTCAGCCATGGGGAGGTCCTGCTCACTTGGGGAGAGCCAGGTATTTCTACAGGTCTTCAACTGCTGGCGTGAGGCCTGCTCACCGTAGGACAAGCAACCTGTTCTACTTATGCAAAACATGCACACTGAAAAACCCAGAATAATATGTAGCTAAATGTCTGGGCTCCCTGTGGGCAAGCCAAGCCGACATATGAAATGAGCCATTGCAGTATCTTCTTACATAGGTCTTGTTATGGGTACCACTCAGGATTACTAGTGTTGCAAATTTTGCAGCCACGTAGTGCTGTTTGGAATAGACCATCAACCACTTCTTTATAGTTCCAAATCTTTTCTACTTAGACTCTTAGGGAATATATATAATCAAATACCTTTGTTTTTTTAAGAGCTGTCTCATTGGCTTCCCATTTCCCATATGTGAAGAGTGGCTCGATGCAGCCATGAACCCTGAGGATTCTGATCTTCCTACTGTGTCTCTGGCTGCCTTGGTTGCTGCCCACGTCACCATTTGCTTCTCATTTTCTGTCTTTCTCTGGCTGGGCCTTATGCTTTGCTCCTAGATTCCTATGAACTTTTGCCCGTAGAGGGCATAACGACTGCCTTTGCCTCAGCCACTTCATGATCCTCCCACTGTCCGCGGGCTTGACTCCTCTTCACCTCCTGACTTGCTTTGCTCCCTAGCCATGTCATATTTATTTCCTGCTGGCCTCTGTCAGAATAATGTCTTCCTACCCAGTATCTTGACAGTATCTTTCCTCCTTGTAAGCCCATTGTGGCCTTTTAATTTTGTTTGAAGTCTCTTCTGTTCTTTTCCTGTGTGAGGATAGGCAGGAGAAAAGAACAAAAAAGGGAAGAACTGCTAACTTGCCCTCTTGCCAACTGTGACACTGTGTGGGGACTCACATCCCCAGGCTCTCTCAGGAGCCTGTCACCTGTGCCCACAAGCAATATCTGAGGTCCCGGTTGGCATCAAGTGAGGGAGCACACTAGCTCTCACACCTGATGTCATTACCAAATAATTTTCTTTCTCTTAGCTTGTCTGGTTTTCAAGTAGGAAGAGGTTTTCACCCTAGGTGACTCACATTTTTAACTCGTCCTCTTGGGGTATATATTTTAAAATGTTCTCCCTCTGCCTTCACTTGATTGGCAGCAGAATTCTGGAATAAATGGGCCTAAGGAGATTAACATCATAGCCTTTCCCAGTGGTTAGGCCTTAAAGTCTTTCCTTGAAGTTTAGAAGTCTGACTCACTTTAGACCCTGGATCACTGCTCAGGTCTTTCCTAGCAGCTGCTAAGTGTGCAAATGAGTTCTCCTTCATAAACTAGTCCCATAGCCAATGCAGGCCTCTCAGCTTATCACAGGGAGAAAATGCTTATCTCTGAGTCTTATATAATTCAAATGAGAGAACTGCATAATGTGTCTTTCCCTTGAATTACAGGGAAACTATGGTCTGTCCTTCTGAAAGCCCCTCTACATCTGAATGAAAATGACTTAAAGTATGGAATGTCTAATGATGCTTGTCACCACACCAACACGCTCTCAGTGCCCTTATCAGGCAGGGCAGCCACTGTGAGCCTCAGATATTTCAGATAGATCTCCCCCTTGAGATCTCCTTGAGGTGCCTACATTAATTAGTCTATTGCTAACATTCATTTCAGATAAATATC
The DNA here is from genome assembly GCA_004027025.1 of Myocastor coypus. Taxonomy (NCBI): domain Eukaryota; kingdom Metazoa; phylum Chordata; class Mammalia; order Rodentia; family Myocastoridae; genus Myocastor; species Myocastor coypus. The sequence continues at coordinate 31,831 of PVJA010014656.1, read as the reverse complement.
AGGAAAAACCCTTTGGTAAAAGGAACGTTTTGGAGCTATCTGTGATGAATGAGAAAATTAGACTGAAAATGTCCCCTTGTTATCATTTGGGGGTGAACCAGACCACTTTGCAAAGAAGATTATAAGAATGGCTACTTTCTTCCTGAATATTTTTTAGCTCCAAGGCCAAATATCAACTTGCATGGATTTAGAAAATCTATAATTGCAGTCAGTGTGCCGCTTCATCTTGTCCTTCCTGTCGTGCCTTCTGGATAGATTATGTCCTGGCTAAATCCATAGTGCAATGATTTCTCAGGTTTCTCCCCAACCCTTCCAACTGTGTAATGTCCAAAAGTTATTCTGAAAAGGCAGCTCCTGCTCATGTTTTGGGGAGCCAAATTGTATCCGTTTTTGGGTCCCTGTTGCAAGTCTTGATACTGAAGTCAGTCTTGGTGGCTGCTCATTTCCAGCACTACTCACTCTTCAGGACACAGCATTCCAATATGAATTAAGTTAAATCTAATTTCAGCAATGCCTATGAGGCCATATTTATAGGAGGAAATTTTTAGAGTGAGAACAGAACATCTGCATGCAACTGAGACATAAATGATTTCTTCGAGTTATTTTCTCATGGCACTTTCTGCCAAAGAAACTTGCCTTTCAAAAGCTGAAGGGAGCCCAGGTGAGGGTCAGAAGGAAGCCTGCGTGGGGAAGGCTGTGGAGCCCAGGTCTGACCCAGTGGGTCCAGCCTCACATCTCTGGGTCAGGCAGTTTGGCAGGTAAAAACCATGCTGAGATTTGGCTGCACAGCCTGGCCAAGTATATAAAAAGCAAGGACTTGCCTGTCATGCCTATGCCAGGAGAAAAAAGTTGACTTTGGCCATGGTAGGAGATGCATAAGAGCTTAGAAATGTCAGTGTTCTAAAAGTCTCAGCCAGCAGAGTCCTATGATAGCATCTCCTAATAAAATGTCACATGTTTATCAAGGCTTTGATAAGGATAAGGTTTGATACTGAGGGTGGAGTATGGGAGGTAATGGGCAATTCACGATTGCTGATCTCCCACCAGGTCATGTATCGCCGTACCTGCCTTCCCTAGTGAATGTTAGCCTAGCCTCTGGGCAGTCGCCGTGGGGGAAAAATTGAATTCATATACCTCACTAATTTGGCAGAAGCTATTTTTGTATTTAAAGTTGACCACAGTTGGCATACTTTGTCTAAGTGCCATGCTCAGCAAGTGAGGTGTTTCTACTGACTGGCATACTTAGTCACTAGCCAGGATGCGTGTCTACCCTGCAGAGTGGCTGTGACCTCCTGATGTTGTGCCGCAGTTGGCCAGCATGTTAGTTACTAGGCACACTTGATTAATCTATTTCTGAATCTCATGTAATTGAGCCAGTGAGGCAGGGAAACAGATACATAGAACTAATTATTCAAATAATATCTACTTCAAAATACATTGCTAGGGGCTGGGGAGATAGCTCCGAGGCACAAGTGCCTGCTGGGCAAGTGCAAGGTCATGAGTTCGAACTCTGGTCCCACCCCCCCCCCAAAAAAAAATACATTGCTAAAAATAAAAACATTAGGTTGGGAGATAGTAAATAAGGATCTTAGATAACAGACTCATGGCATTATGGAATTACAAGGGACATAGAGAAAGGCAAGGCTATTAATTTGTCTTATGTCACTTTTGAAATTTGTTACAGTGTCTCACTGCACAACTAAGACTCATAGTGATTCTCCTGTCTCAGATTCCCCAGTACTGGGGTTGTAGCCATGCACCAGAATGCCTAGTTTCAGTGGCCTGTGTGGTGCAGGGCTGGCGTGGCATGCAGTATTGGGAATTGAACCAGGAGCCTTGTGATTGCTGGGTAGGTGCTTAGGCTGCTCAGCTGTCTCCCTAGGCCTGTGATCTTTCTTCATGGTGTCTATTAACACTTTCTTGGGCAAGATGGATCATTTGTTGTTCTGATGGTTTCATGCTGTGTTGTGAATCTTAGTGCTATGCAAAGTGAATCGCACATATGTGAGTGACTAGGAGAAGACGTGTATATGGCATCCTTAGGTGCCATTTTGGATGAAATCACCAGTTGTTCTGTCACGCTTCTTCCAAACAATTTTGTGATTCATTCGTTTCCTTCTTTTCTTTGGTCTTTGTAAGTGTTAATAATAAGTGTGACTTTCTAGAGGAGCAGTAGAAGTGAGGAATAGAAAAAACAGATATTACATCCTTCGAACTATTGGTGATACATTGTGTCTGTGTCTGTAAGTCAGTCTGCAAGTACCCCAGGGTTGGCCCAATTCTCTTCCCTTTCTTGCATATAATTCTCCAAAAAATTACCAGAATGCCTTAGCAGTATAGCATCCTGAGTTATTGGACTGCCTGGGACAGTTCAGACCTTGTCTCTGTTCCTTTTACGAAGTGCAAAATCTTGAATAAAGGAAGGAATTGCCTAACATAGCCAAGGTTTTATTTTTATCACAGATTAAAGTTAAGATTTCTTCAGCTTTAGCTTGATGATTCCTATTGTCGCTGAGCTATGCAAACCAGGCTGTGGTGCCTTTCAGAGTCTTTAGCTGTGGACCACGAGTGGACTTGTAGCTGACACTTCACCTCACGATGGGAGGCTGGCACATATGGATCCTGGGCTTCTCCTGTCCCTTACTTCCTGTGAGTGATAATTCCTCTTGTTGTAACTTGTGTGTGAATTATTTGCACCTCCCGACAATGCCTTGGTTCACACCTAGTGCCAGTGACTTGCTCTGTGGCTTCCTTTCTCAAAGAAGAGGAGTCTCTCGTTTAGGTGGGTCTGCCTGCTTTCCTTAAACAGTCATGCTCTGCTGTGCTGTTCTGAAGATCGGTGCCCTGCTGAGGCAAGCAGGTGTTACTTTACTCTCCTTTTTTGAAAATCCACAAATTCTTTGATCTCATGTTTCCCTGTTGCTTTCTTGTGCTTGAATATTATTCTGAACACCTGCTAGCCAGCTCACCAATGTGGTTATTTTGAGGGTCACTTATCCTGACATCTGGAAAGATAGACTTCACCTTTTGGCCCCTCAGCTGTGCGTGTTCACAAATAAGAGCTGGTGGAGATGGCTGCTTAGAGGCTGGGCACAGGCTAAACCTCATTTCAGAATTATTCTGATTTATTTGTGGCCACTTTCCACTACCTGTTCCCAGAGATTAACATGAGAACATAGTAGAATTGGAAGACTTAGTTGCTCTAGAATTTCAATTTTCCAGTTTTTAATGAAGTGTCACAGCTGTGGGATTAGATAGCTATTGGAATTTTATGGTGTATGAAGCTTAAGAAGTCAAGGGAATGCAATAAGAAACACAAAATAATTAGCTATACATTTATCCTCTTAACTTTATCCTCAGTGAATACATGAAGAAAGATCAGCCATTTCATTTGGCATCAGGGAAACTCAGTTCTAATCCAATTGCTGCCTGACTTGACTTGTGATCCAAGTAGTCATTTGCTCTCTCCTGGCTTTAGTTTCATATTTTATCAGTGGGTACGTTGAGCTGGATTCTAGCTTTGGAAATGATCATCTAGGAACTCTCCAAATCTTCTCAAATTGGACACATAGTTGAGGCCCAAAACTTTCATCAAATTCTAAAGAATTGTTGCACAGAAAAATAGTATGAAGTACAAGATGGTTTGAATGGACCACTTGTTCCAATAGAAAAGTTTATAACAAAGAGAAGTGGATCTTAGTTCGCACCTATTGCCCATTTTAGAGGTCTTCCTAACACCAGCTCACCTCAACTCGTCTCCTAAATCTCCTATATGCTCAAGTTAAATCATTCAATTATTTGTTCATTAAATATTTACTATGAACCAAGTTAACACATACAGATTGAATGCTTATTATGTGTCAGACACTGAATCAAATCTTTCACAATTTAAGAGCAAATAGGCAATTTCTGACCTGTATTGTGCTTTTAGTATCACTGAGACCTACGGCTTTCAGTTTTCTTTGAGTATCCAAATTACTTGAGAGTGAGCCAACCAGCATGGACTTGTTGAATAAAAATTCCTGGGAGTCAGGATAGTGGTATTTTATAAAAATTTGCCCCTCACTCCTCAGATGATTTCAAAATATATCCAAATATTAGAGCTGTTGATTGGGATGGTGGTCCTTGCCCCCAGAACACAAGATTAGGTTAAAAAAGCCCAAGTCTTCATATATAATTAATTTTATTATACCTTTATTTTATTTTGAAGAGAAAAAACAAATGTAATAAAACCAGAAAAAAAGACAAACAAGATAACATAAAGCAATGCATATGTCACAGATTTTAAAAAACAAGTATAGCTGATTAGCAATGATTGACATATAAATTTTTAAAAATTAATTTTAGTGAGAAAAAAGATAACAGTAATGAACAGTTTCAAAACAGGCTAGTAGGACAGTTACAATAATTAATACATTACATATTATTGTCTTCATATTAGTTATTCAGAGGACAAGATACAGACTGACCTTGTCAGATAGCAAAAGTTACATTTTTAGTTATATAGGTCTTGCTTTAGCTTGGCCTTAACCACCCAGAAGAAAAATAAAGCTATATTAATATGCTGAGCTATAAAAGGCTCAAGTCAACAACTTCAGACGATTGCTAGTTGTACTAATAGCCCACTACTATAATGGACTATTAGGCTATATTGGGTTATTTTGCTGAATTCAAGCACCTACAGTCTTTGGTCTGGCATCAAGGGTGAAAAGGTCCTTTAAAGACTTTTCTAGATAGAGCTTTTCTAACTGCAATAGAACACTCATATCTGATAAAACAAACAAACAAACAAAAAATAAACGGGGGGATATAAAGGACAATTTTATTGTGAAAAAAAATATATATATATACATACAAGATAGGATAGATATACAGCTACTTTCTGTTAGTTCTCATATACAATTATTTATAACTATCAAAGTGTGAAAGTGTTTCCCAGGGCATTTGGAATAAAATATAAGTCATACCTATAAGACTTTAGATAGCCTGCCACTTGTCCACATTAGTACTGATTGCACACCCAGTGCTGGAGAATGTCCTAGACAAGAGGATAGAATGATAAATCATACAAGGCCCTTGCTCTTTGGAACTTACATTCTGGTGGAAGAGACAAACTGTCAATATGTATATTCATATATATATATATATATATATATATATATATATATATATCTTAATGGTAAGGCCTATAGTGGAAAATAAAATAAATCAAGGCTGTGGGCTTTCAAGAGAAGAGGAGGTAGACAGTGCTTTTAGCTGATCAGATCAAGTTTCCTCTGATGTCAACTTGTAGTTGGAATTTCACTGTCTAAGAGCCATCCTTGCAAAGATCTGGGGAAAATGACAGGGCTGAGAGAAAAGTATGCTTAAGGCCCTGAATACCAATGAGTCTGGCACAAACCTTGAGATTAAGAGTAAAGTGGGGAAAAAAAAGAGAGATAAGAGCAAGGTGTAAGGGCGAGTAAAAGCCAGGTGAGTTAGGTTTTTACAAACATAGTTTCAATTTTATTTTAAGTTCCCCATTGAAACTTGCATGGAAGGCCTCATTTCACAGCTGGGAATTTACCATTAAATATCACTAGAAGGCAAAGCAGTACTTGCTTTACATGGTACTATATGACCAAGCCTCAGTTAATGCACAGTCTTGCAAGGCAAAAGCATGGTTTCTATGTGTGCAACTCTTACTGGTACTCTACAAAGTGAGTATGGTTTTCTGGTCATTTGTTCCCTAGTCGTGTTTCTTAATTTATCTATGAGAGTCTATTTAGCTAGGGTGCAGAGACCTTGAAACAAAGAATTGTTCTCTTATATATTGTGGTCTACATATTAGTTGTTCAGATTTCCAAATATAAGCCTATAAAATGGGTCAAAAATTATAATTTTTCCCATTCTTTTTTGTATTTTCTTAAAAAAAGAAATTCTGAAAAATAATTATTTTTTCATTCTCTCTGTCTTGGCTATGCACCTATGGGAGAGTAGACAGTGGCCTTCCCCATTGACTTTATGCTTCACTATACTACTTGCGATGGCCAGTAGAATGTGAGCAGATGAGACACTGCCTTATTTGAAGCAGAGGCTCTGGCTGGGTATGGTATGCTCAGCTTATCTGTGCCACTCTTGAATTTGGCCCACTGAAAGCTCCAGAAATGTGCTCTTCCTTCCTCATCATTCTACAAACAGACACAGGCTGTTGAGCTGAGGCGAGCCATCCTGAAGCCCAGAGTCAAGGTCAGCTCATAGCTCTTGCATAACACAGATAACAAGTAAGCATATCTGCTATGAGCCATGAGGAGGTAGGATCACCTGTTCTTCATAAAGGTTGGCTAGTACATAGTGTGTACTGAAAACATAGTACTCATGCATGTTGGGATATTTTCTGGTTGATTAATTGTGACTACAGACACTGTCTTGGAGCTGGACTGCTTGGGTTTAAATCCTAGCAGTGATACTCACTGTGGGAAGGTGAGCCAGTTACTCAACCTCTCTGTTATCTACAAAATATATACAATAGTAGCATATATCTTTGAAAGGTTTTGTGAGGATTAGATTGGCTTATATGTTTCAATTAGTGTTCACATGCTAATATATTTCCTTGAAACTGTGTATCGTACATGGTGTTTGTGATATACATATTCTTTAAGGTTTACCTTAGTTCCATTTCAACAACATAGTAATCTGTATTGTACTTTTTGTTTTTATTTCTCTCATATGTTAGAGTCACTTCTTGACGACTGCAGTATTTTTCCAGAAAAACCTCTTTGTTGAGTCCTTAAGATCATACTGCAGCTAGTATTTTCCCATGTTCAATGGACCTAGCTTATATTCTCACCTTTTAAGTCTAAGATGAAAAAGTTCAACTGAACCATGTCTTACAATAGGTATCTGACATTTTATCAGTAACACAGCAGTAATTAATTCTAATTAATTCCAATTATTTTCTAAATAATTAGAAAAACAAGGAGTAAGAGGAAATATCCGTCAACTGAGGAAATTCTGGTATTGGAAGTTGTGGATACATAATGGAAGAAGAGACATTCAGATTTGATAAAAGTGCTGGACACACATCTTAAAATCAAAAGTAACATCAGAATCCACGTGCTTTCTTAGCTTGAGGTTAGTAAATCTGTCAGGAAGAGCTGCATCACCCTCCTCAGCAATGCCAATTCATTTAAGTTCCTATAATGCAATATGTGTCTTTATGTATAGCTCATCAGAGTCTCAATTAAGCTTTTGTAGCTCACTGTGAAGTCTAACTCAGGCTGAAATTTTTTCTGTTATTTATTTTTTACAGAGTATCAACTTAGGCCATCAGTGCTTTATACCCAGTTCCTAAATAGATATTTGTTCTCCTTCAGCTTTCCAGTTTTTTAAAATATTCCTTATCCCTTGAAATACTTTTAAATTTAAAAAGTTTCACCAGAACTGATTCAGTCAAAATGCAGCTACCAATTGTCTTAGATTTTTTTTTGAAACATCAACAGGTAGTGGATTTGAACATAATTGGGAAACCAACTTGGTTTTGCCTTGTGATGTGTGGTCATTTTAGTTGGTTTGTTCAGCTGCACTGAATTTCCCATTGGCACTAGAACCCTAAGACTAGAGATACAGTTCTTGCTGAGTATGTCCTACTGCTATGGGTAAGCTTCATCTTTGGATGAACTGAGATAATGTAGGAATAGTAGAGCTGCCTGGCAAGCACAAGGACCCAGTTTGCTCCCTGGAACCACATGCCATACAGACCATGGAACTCTGGGTGCACTGTGCTGGCCACCGAGACCTAGTGTAATGGTGCACGCCTATAATCCCAGTACTGAGGCAGAAGGATCACTATGAATCTGAGCTGCATAGCAAGACTCCATACCAATAAAGAAAGAAGAAGAGGAAGAGGAAGAGGAAGAAGAGGAGGAAGAGGAAGAAGAGGAAGAGGAAGAAGAAGAAGCAGAAGCAGAAGCAGAAGAAAGAAGAAGCAGAAGCAGAATCAGCAGCAGCAGCAGCAGCAGCAGCAGCAGCAGAAGAAGAAGAAGAAGAAGAAGAAGAAGAAGAAGAAGAAGAAGAAGAAGAAGAAGAAGAAGAAGAAGAAGAAGAAATAATTGCAAACTAGAAATAAAACAATTATTGGGAAACAGTATGATATATGCTAGGAAGCTGCGTATATGTCCTCTGGTGTAATGTCTTCACAGATATAGTTGTCACTAGGTCTCTTGGTGAGGAGGACTGGTTCTACAATCTCTGTGGCTCCCCAGAGTTTCAGAGGTTAAGTCCTTTATGTAAAATGACATAGTATCACTAAAAAAACCTTTTCATATTCTTTCATATAGTTCAAATCAAATCACCTGTAAGTTACTGTAATATAAAATAATTCCTAGTTAAGGAGGTATTATTTCTTATTGTTTAAGGAATAACAGCAAGAACAAAAGTCTATACATGTTCAATGCAGATGCAATTTATTTTCAAATATTTTAAATAATTTTAAGCATGGTGGATTGAATCTGTGGATGTGGAATTCATAGAGAAGTCCAACTGTCTTTACCCAAGTGTTCTAGATCTTGTTTCCTCATTCCGACATTTCCCAAGTGTTCTGGGAACAAATAGAATATAAATGTTTCCCACCTGTAGTATCCAGGTAGAATTACACTTTACAATTTGATATCACATGTCTTTTATATTAACATGGGATATGGATCCAACCTTTCCCTGATTTTCATTACATTATCAGTTTGAGGAGTGTGAGAACTTTTTTACATAAAAAATTTTAATTTATTGTAGATATATGGTGAAAGGGGGAGAAGGAAACTTTAATAAAAGGGGAGGTTATTCATGTTTTGAGGGAGAATGGGGACAGATTTCTGTAGAAATGAGGGCAGTTCCTCCTTTTAGTCCTTTTATGTTCTTTCTATCATCAGGACACTTTCCAAGTGTCACGGAGCTAGGGTGCCTCATCTGGCATGCAGCATTATGATGGAGTCGCAGATCGCCTGGCAGATCCTCTGACAGTTGTCTAGATCCAGCCAGTTTGAGCAGCTCTCCTGGTCTGCAGTCTTCCTGGACTCACAGATAAATAAGATTAAAGTAAAGTAGAAAGTCTATTAGGGGCAGGATGCAGTACAAGATTGAGGTAGTAGTTTAGCTTGCTAGTATTAGTGTCTGTGTACATTTTTAGCAGCCTTCCTGAAGCCAAGATTCTTTGATTTCCCTTGTACCTTTACAAGGACATTTTCCTCAGCCCATAGCGTTTCACCTCTAGCAACTTATAGTTGTCAGCCTGCTGACGACAGAAGCTGTCTTGCTCTGTTCGTAGCTGTTTTCAGGGCCGGGCACAGCACTTGGCACATCCCACACAACAAACTTTATCTTAACCATTCAAAGGGTTTTCTTCTTTGTTAAGAAACAGAGAACCACTCAGGTTGGCCCAAGCAAAGAGAGGTTTGGTGTAGATGCAGTGGTGTCATGGGAATTGGCACCATGGAGGAGCAGTTTCTGACTAGGCTCACTGGAGGGGAAGCTCCCTGAGAACCGAGGCAGCCTTGGAAACAGTCACTTCTCTCTCAGCTCTTCCACGCGCCTCTGTCTCTTTCCTTTACCAGTAGCTACTTCCCAATGCTTATTTACACCAGAAACAATCTCCTGCATCCCCAGCCCTGGGCTGCCTACTCATGCCCACAGGTTCATTGCCATGGCTGCTGCCCTCTGGTTTCTTCCTATCCACTTTCCATTCCCAAGAGAATAACTGGAATGACAGAAGTCACATGCTGAACCAGACCTGCAAGTCACAGGTGACCAGCCAGCCCATAAGGGAACATGCTCAGACCTGGTCTTATCAGTGATGGCAGTCATGGTTTGAAATATTGCTTCACAGGAATAGGCTGCAGACAGGGCCCACTTCCTTCCGAAGGATGTGAGAGCCAGCGAACAGACAAGTGTTGGCACAGGATAAGTATACACAGCAGGAGTAAGGACAAGGACAGGAAGCAAGGGGGATGTGGGGACAGTTAGCAGAACTCAGGGACATGGTGAGTTGCATCTGCACCTAAGGGGATCAGTGAGGCTGCAGTGGCTCTGCTGGGAAGGTGTAGACAGAGACCCCTAACCCTCCCCTGGTTCCCACCAGCTGAACCCAACTGGAAGACAGGCAAAGGGGGTTCTGGTGCAGACCACAGAGGTCAGCCTTCCAGGGAGGGAGGAGGGGATGGGACAGGAGGTGGGGATGTCTAGCCAAGGACCTCTTCCAGTCTGAGGGCCCAGAACAGGGTGAGAATACCAGGCAAAGGGCTTCAAGAGTTACCCAGAGGCAGAAATCACACTGGAGTACAAGTCTTATTAGAGACTTTGGAAAGCATTACAAGAAGGACTGCATGAAAAATAAATCTCCAATATATTCAGATGTTGGTAACTTAGCCTCAATTTGATTACCGTAGATGTAGTTGAGCGGTATCTAGATATATAGAGAGTAGCTAAGTGTTAAATGTGTTTTCAAAGGCCACTTTGTCTTAAATAACCTGCTCTGAACATTCATAGATGCTACCAGTGTAGTTATACTTTTAAGACAAACACACTTTCATTATAAAACATTATAAAACATGTGTGTGCACATGCATGTATATGTGTTTGTGTGCATGTATGTGTGTGTGTATGCGCATGCCTGTGTGTTTGTGTGGTCATTCTCAGGATCTGAAAAAGACTGATTCTATGGAACCCACTGAAGCAGAAGGCTGCCCATATGTATACACAAGTACATATTTACATGCACTTTTTATAATTTTTATTACTTTTATTCACATATACAGGAAAAGTGTATGCATATCAGTTCCAGACACGACAGTTAATGTTAACTCCCCATTTCTCTTAAATGAAACAGGCTAAAAGAAGTGAGTCTGAGGCTAGACAACAGAGCAGGAGTAGAGAGATGCCCAGTGATCACTGAGCACAAACAGAAGATAAAAAAACCATCAGTTCTCTTTCCTGGCTGAATCCAGGTACTGGTACTGGTACTGGTACCAGCCATGGTACTGGTACAGCTCAGACCCATGCCTGGCTCCCACCACTCAAGTTCCCTGTACTGCTGCCAAGTGCCTCATCCTCTTCACCAGGCAGGTGCTGTGTGTGAAACGCCGGGCTGAGAACCTTGATGATTATTGCCCCTTGCTGTCCTAACCTGTCATGGGGGAGGGATTCGGAGCTCTGACCTTCAGATTAGGAGAGCAAGGTGAGTCCCAGTCGGCGAACTGAGGCACACGTCTTGTCCTGGACTGTGCTCCTTCTCCTGCCCTCCATCTCCAAGCTCCTTGACTTCCTAGTGGACCTGCATTCAGTGTAAACCAGCATCACTCTTCTTCCACTTCTGCTACCATTGCACCAGCACTTGTCTTTGTCTCCCCAGTGCATGGGTGTTGCCACGCGTAGATAAGGCACCCGCGAGTTTCAAGCAACCAATCAGGCCTCTGTCTACTGCAGACAAGGCATTCTTCCTGCTTTCAGAGGTGACAAGATGAGACTTGGTTTCTTCTCATCTGCCATTTCCTAAGCAGCTCTCAATCTACTCCTTTAGGGTTGTCTCTGTAACTGGAGAGAAAATCTTAATAGCAGGGCAGCCATACAGAAGAAGCCCTGGTCATTGAGAGTTTCCTTCTCATTAACTATTCTAGTAATGTGGGGTGTCATCACCTAAGGAAACACCAAAGCCTTCTTCTGCTTCCTGGAGGAGCTGCAGGACAGCTGTAACTTAGCTCGAAAGTCAGCTAGAAGCCACCTGATTGAAGGCTTCTGGTCTACCTCTTCCTACCACTAGATAGCGCTGCGCCCATAGGTTCAGAGTCTTCATCTTCGATTAATGAGACCGCGGGCAGCTCACAAAACACACAAAGAAGTTTCTCAACAGGATTATTTGGTGTGGAAAGGTACCTCCCAGGATTAAATTAACAGCTTTTAGAAACAGTTGGTGGATGGAACAACTTAAATCATTTCTGTGTTTTCTTAATTCCCAATAAGATGATTAGCCTGCAAGCAGAAAATTGGTGAAATTCCTCTGAAAAGAATGAATTTGCTGCAGTAATGCTTCTAATAAAGCAGCAGTCATTTTCCTACCCCGGTGTCTCCCTGTCTTTTAATCCTGAAATATAATCTTGCCACCTGGACAAATGGAAATTTGAACTTATTTATTTATTTTTTAAATATCTAGTAAATGATACTAGCAAAATGGTGTGGATTAGATTAAGGCCTAAATAGCTGAAAGGAATTAAGCGATTAAAGATTCTTTCCTCATGCTTTCCCTTTTGAGCATAGGAAATGTAGTCAGAAAGAGCACCTGTAATTTGTGAGACAGGAGCAGATATGGGGAAAAACAATTTTTAAAGCAGAAAATATATATACATATTAAAGTAGAACCCTACTAATATGCACAATGAATACACGCTAATGGAAAATAAAATACGTGGCCAGCCAGAAAGCTCAGTGGACTAAAGTGCTGGCTTAGGCAGATGCAGGGACTGGGGTTTGATCTCCAGTGTGCTGTGCTGGTCCTGACCCCAGGTCTCACTGAGACAGCGACTGAGACTGAGTGTGGCAGTACCTGCCTGTAGTCCCAGCACTTGGGAGGCTGAAAGTAGGAGAATCACTGTGATTCCTATCTACATAGAAAGAACCTGTAAACCCTGCACTAAATACATTAAAAAAGGAAAAGAAAAAGAAAATGAAATAGAATGTGTAGATAAACTGCTATTTCATTACACTTGTCTTACTGAATATGTGGAATTTTTGTACTGAGTTGTGATTTTTGCCCAGTGAGGTTGTGTTTAGGTGAACAAATAACACAGTGAGAGGTATTGAAGCGGGGAGGAAATCAACAGTATCTTAAATAAATTAGATATTGTGGAGCAGAGAGATGAGAAAGCCTGTGAAGGAAGACCGAGGCACAGGTTTCTGTCCTTGACAGTTTACCATCGACAAAATGAAATAATATTTCACCATATACCAGAACGAACTTGATTACAGTGTGAGGAAGCACAGGCCAGCAGGCTCAGGGAAAAGTGTAGCATGGATCTGTTGCTAGTGAGCTGTGCTCTGACCTCATTGAGAGGTTATTAGAAAGCATGACAGGAAGAATGCCCTTTGAGCTCAATAAAATGAACTAAAGCAGCGTGGTTTGGTGATGCCGAGGAAGACGGCATTTTAGGGGAACATGGCTACTGGGTGGTAAGTGGTCACTCCAAAGACTCAGGGGAGGGAAGGACAGATGGAAAGAGATATTCTCTTGAAATGCAGTCCCCGCAGTAGATTCTGACTGTAGAGTGAATTGTATCTTTCCTTAAGGATACCAATTCACCTTTACAGTCAGGTGGAAATGTCACTTGAGCTTTAGTTTTCTGGTTTCGCCCCTCCATCTTGACCCTCCTATTTTAAGATCATACCTTACACTTAGGAGCTCTGACTCAGGATAATTCATTCATCCTCTGCTCAGTAACTCTATGTAAAGTAGATTTTTAGTAAAAAGGTGATCCTTTTTTCTCCCCAAATTCTCTCTAAGCTGTTCCCATTTTGGAAACCCATGGGTGGTGTTTGCACACAATTCAGAACCACAGCCTGGGACACAGTTGCTACTGGAAATACAGTGAAAGATGGGAGGCAGCAGGGGGTCCCGGGTCTTCTCAGCCAGCTGCGAGGCTGGGGTGCCCTTTCTGCCCCAGGCTTCAGCTTCTTCCTATATGAGGTGGACATATGATTCCCTGATGTTGTAGAATGCTGCATTAAGGGCAGACTGGCAAATGCTGAAGATGATGCAAAACTAACACAGAAGTTAACTTTATGAAAAGCTACTCCAGACACCAGCACTGTCTCCATTTAATGCCCCCTATCAGCCACCATCTGTGAGAAAGTACTTCTTTTCAGCACTGGACAAAATTAATCTCTATGACCTTGAAATCCCTTGCCTTAATAAATTAAGTGTTTATTGTGTGCTTATAATGCACCAGGCAGCATTTGAGACTCTTCTTCTACTAAAGAGAAAAAGAGATACAAAGATGCTCAAATAAGTTTTGAGTATATTTTTATTACGATTATTTTTCTTTTTATAGAAAAAGAAATACAGAAAACTGATGGCAATAAAGACTTTATTGTTAAAAAAAAATGGAAAACTTCTATGGTACTTCACTGAAGACACCCAATGTCATCACTGCCAGATGACGTGGCCCACAATCCAGCCATGGCTGCTCTGGCATCTTGGCTGCATGTCTCTGCTTCATTGGCCTCTGGGGTGTGGTGTGGGTCCAAGCTCTTGAAGCTGACAGTGCCTGGTGGAATAGTCAGAGGCAGCAGTGGCACCAGAGCTGCTGTTCTCATTGTGGCTGCTGCTAGAGTTTAAGTATTTTAATTAATTGCACTTTTTAACTGTGCAAATTCTCCAGGGTTTCTGAAATGAGGGGTGCTGGTTTTGGAAAAAGAAAATCAACCACCAGCTGTGCAAATTCATGAGGGTTCTCTCTGTCTCTGTCTCTGTCTCTCTCTCTCTCTCTCTCTCTCTCTCTCTCTCTCTCACCCTCTCTCTGTCTCTCTCATCAGATATACACTGCTTTTAGGAGGTACTAAGGGTAGGGATTTGGCCTCTGACTTCTGAGCACACTAGGGAAAGATTGTTAGATTTGTTGTAGAGGTCAAGGTGGAAAACAAACGAAGGAATAATGTTTCTCTGTTCTCTGTCTCTCTCTGTTTCTCTCTGTCTCTCTCTCTCTCTCTCTCTCTCTCTCACACACACACACACACACACACACACACACACACACACACTATCTAGGAAGGGGCCTTGTGGGTATTGTAAATGTTGTAATTGGTGATTCTGGGGAAGCTACCTTAACTTCAGCTATCATAGCCCAGTCTCCCTAACTAAAGAAATGTGGGAACCTAGAAACAGGTCACTCAGAGTCCCAGTGGACTCTGATATCTGCTGGACCGAGTCCAAGGTGACTGGCTGGCTGCTTTCCAGTGTTCCTGAGCCTCATACTCGTCACTGTTCTCTTGTGCTTTACAATTCCGATGCTCCTGAACTCCGTTTTCACATCCTGTGCACTGGGCAGTTGCTTTGCATCCTGTGGACCAGGCTGGGTCCCTTAGCTCTTGCTTTCTTTTGCAATGGCTTATTTTTCTCACTCCCTTCAAAGATACAATCTTCCAGAGCAGGTGTCCAGTTCTTTTCAGTGCTAGCTGCAAAGGTGTTCAATTAATGTTTCTAAAAAAATACAGGGGTCTAAGGAAGGGTTTCCAAATGTTAGGTAATTTGCATGCTACCTTTGTGATTTTTGGTATATTTGAAGGTCCTTTTGCAATTTAACTTAACAGTTTTCAATAAACATATTTTAGGTCAAATTACTTTTTTAAAAGTTTGCTTTTAAGCACTAATACCTATGAAATGACAGCTTGCTCTGCTGCCGATAATTTTATGATTACATGTAAATGGACACAAATTGGGACAAACATTTCCATTTGAATATTCATCGTACAGAAGGCTTATGGTCAATGTTAAGTCTACAAAGTCCCTGTTTGCCCCATGGGTCAGATTTCCCTGGTGCTGCCTTCACCACTACCACGATCACCTGGTTATCACTCTCTTACCTTAGTTGCTAATGGCTTCACCGTGCCTGGCTGCCCACCAACTTGCTCTCCACTGCCCTCTTTCTAAAATAATTTAGCCTATCTCCTATCCCTGAGTGGCCTTAACTCTGTAGGAACATGATTCAACATGTATATAGATATGTACATAGTAGATTTTAATCTGTGAGAAGGTATTTAAAATTAATAAGGTGCTACATGTATGCTCCTGGGAATGAGCTCTAGCAAACAGAATTTAGGGTACCAGTTGCTGATTTTTCCAAGGAAGAATTTAGGATGGAGGAAACTTTTGATATCATCATCAGATGAAATTTATGTTTTGACATTTTATTGAATTAAAATTATCTGTTCTATAATGACAACTTTCTCCATTTCAGGATTAAGGCATTCAAGATTCTCTAACTTTTCAGTCAATTAATTAATTAATTAATTAATTAATTAGATTGAATTCTTTCCTAGACTTTCCTTATTTTTTCTCTTCTCTTTCTTTCTTTCTTTCTTTCTTTCTTTCTTTCTTTCTTTCTTTCTTTCTTTCTTTCTTTCTTTCTTTCTTCTTCTTCCTCTTCTTCTTCTTCTTCTTCTTCTTCTTCTTCTTCTTCTTCTTCTTCTTCTTCTTCTTCTTCTTCTTCTTCTTCTTTTTTGAGTACAGAGGATGAGTTAGTCAACAACTTCTAGAGAAATAAAGGTCTCAGTGTCTTTTGTGTGTGTGTGTGTGTATGAGTGTGTATGGACTAGGGATTGAATTCAGGGCCTTTTACATTCTAGGTAAGTGCTCTACTACTGAACTACATCCCCAGCCCTAGTACCTGGGCTGTCAATGTAATTATAACTGTAGCTGCCCAGTCTAGTGTATAAGAAACACACTCAACAGCTCGCTAAAGCATTAGGAAAGCAAAAGGGATGAGCATTGTCTCTGGGGTCACAAGAGCATGTGCAAATCCTGCCTCTGGGTGTTTTTAGACTTGTGACATTGAGTGGTCATAGGTGTTCTCTGCTCTTTACCATATTGTTTGCACATAGCAGAAGGACTCCCTTCACAGCACTAGGGAAGTGTGTGCTGTCATGTACCTTCCGGTGTTATTGCGGGACTCCTGATACACAGCCTATATATGGTGGTGCTGCAGATGTTGACTGACTCACCCAAGGGCAAGTGGCTTCTCCTCTGTCAGACTGAGGACCCCAAAATATGACAGTGTGTTTCTGGATGTGTCCAGACTGTGTAGAGTCCATGTCAAAATGTCTAGGACTTTATTCCCTTGGACAATGTATATGTAATTACACACACACACACACACACACACACACACATATATATATATATATACATATATATATATATATATATATATGGAGAGAGAGAGAGAGAGACATTGACTGTAATATATTTCTTGTCCTTTAAATGGGATGAGCACTATCTTTCTATCTATCTAATCTATCTATCATCTACATAATTTAGCTACCCAGATAATGTATTTTTTTCTGCTTTTTATTTTTTTTTTCAGAATAATTTTTTAAATTTATTGTTTTTAACTTTATTAATTTCAACAAGAAAGAAATAGCAATGAGACAGTTTCAGAACACATCAGTAGATAGCCGCCATAATCAATACAAGGCATATTGTTGTCTTCATAGTAGTTGTTCAAAGTACAAGATGCAGACATAAGCAAATATTTCTTTTCAATGAATTAAGAGAACATAGTTGCCAATTCCAAACTGACAATGTTGGAAGCTGTAGATGTGAGCCTTTTAGAACTCAACATACTAATCTGGCTTTATTTTTCATGCCTCATGGTTAAACTTTTCTGCTGAGTGGTTAAGGCCAAGTTAAAGTGAAATCTATATAACAAAATATCTAACTTTATTTATTTATTTTTTTGTGTGTGTGGGACCAGGGTTCGAACTCATGACCTTGCACTTGCCAGGCAGGCACTTGTGCCATGGAGCTATTTCCCTGACCCCCCAAAACATGTAACTTTTGTGTCTGAAAATGTCAGTCAAATCCCCTCTGGATTTACCTTGAAACCTTGTTTAGAATTTTGTAGTACTATTTTCAGTGACAGCCATCTGGATGAGTCATGGCCATTGCTTGACCAGTTTGCTTTCTGTGAAAGAGAGTTAGAATATTAACGATTGATGGAAAATACCAGTTCCAAGTTAGGTCTAAGGCATCTGATATTCAGAAAGACAGCAATGTTAGGCTGAAGTACCTATGTTACAGAGTAACAGTATCAATAAACTTCTCTTTTGGAGGGTTAACAATTTAAGGTTGCAGACCAAAATATTAGAGTAAAAGAGGGCTACAAGGATAGCCAATATTATGGCCCTACCCCTTCAAGGTCAATGAAGACTGAAGACACAAGAGAACCTGTACTATAATATCCTATAACTCAGTGGTATCCCAAATTTTCTGTTCAAAGAGATTATGGGGCTACAGAAGAAAGGGATTAGTGATGTACAGTGTACCTAAGGAGAGTGACCTAAGCAGGTAATATATCTTTTTTTTTTTTTTTTTTTGTCTTTTTGAGACAGGGTCTCACTATGCAGTTCAGACTGGCCTTGTGCTCACTTTTGTAGCCCAGGCTGGTCTTGAACTCACATCAATCCTCCTGCTTCAGCCTCCCAAGTGCTGGGATTACAGGCGTGTGCCACCATGCCTGGCTAGGTAATGTATCTTTATAGCTGTTTCAAGTTATAACAGAAAACACTCCCGAGACATACAAACATGGCCACATTACTTTCTAAATTCTGTTCTTCACTGTCTACCACTTTCAAGTGAGGAGGTGACAAAAGCCCAAAGTAAGTCAATGAGCACTGATAGGACCAAAAAGAACTAAAAGGGGGGGGGCGATGAGATGGCTCAGTGGTCTAAAGTGCCTGCTTAGGAAAGCTTAGGCAACTGCAGGGACTGTGGTTCTATCCCTGGCACCACAGGCTGTGCCAAACTGGCCATAATAAAATAAGTAAATAAAGAAATAAATAAATAAACCAAAAAAGAACTACATGGGAAATCTGTAGTGCTCCTAACCTGCAATATTTAACTGTTGTATTCTAAATCTCCTGGTGGTGGTTCCATGGCTTTTAAAAGCCTGTCAAGCAGGCTGTGAGTCAAATCTTGGGCAGTGTCTGACAGGCTTGTCTGAAAGCCAAATAGGAGCCTCTGGGCCAAGAGTGGTTTTTGGCCCAGCGAGACCACAGCACCTCATATCCAGCAGGGAGGGGAATGTACTACCCACAAAACAAGGAGGGCAGCACAAAAAGAGACATTGAAGTCAGCATAACTCAGAGGGAGTTTCAATGGAGTCTGGCAGATAAAGGCTCAGATTCTGGAACCTTAGATTGGATTGTTGCCTCCCGGCACAGAAGTGACACTCTCAGGGACATAGTGACCTCATTTTGCTCTGCAGAGACAAGGACAGGTATCACAAGACTCTCATCTGACCAGGTCTGAATGGCAGCCTCTGTTGAAAGACAGATATCTGGCAGGACCTGCCAGGATAGTGCATGATGTCAGGACAGCCCTGACAAGGATGGGGGAGGCTCAGACTAACCCAAATGAGCCCAGAGGCTCATTTCAGAAGCTTCTTGTTTTCCCCTTCCCCATCCCCAAGCCAAGTGATGTAATTGTGATAAATAACCGCAATAAGCATCATTACCTGCATAAATCCCGCCTCGTTATTTGAGCTTAGTTTGGAACGTTTGTCATCACAGATCACGCCTAATCCAAATTCATGCCTGAACTCAGCTCTTGACCTGCAGCATTGTGAGCAAATTGTGTTGGTTGGAGGCACAGCTCATACATTGACAGCGGGCCAGTCAGCTGGAGGAGGCAGCGCTGGATATTCCCATAGGACCTGAATGAAAAACAAGAGGTCTAATATTTCAGCAAGTGCCAACCCCCTGCCCAAGACCCATTGCAAAACTAGTTATTAGGGCTGCTACTGGAATCTTGGCACATTTTTCTGCTTCATCGCTGAAAATTATTTGAAAAGTAATGCTGTGGCAGTGTGCTAGAATGATACTAATCGTGTCCAACTCTGATTTCTTTCACACAAAGAACTGTGTGTTGGTAACCAATTCCAAGCCTATCATAAGTTTCTCTCTGTGACTCAGGATAGTATTTCTCCTTAAAAACATCTCACATTTTGATTGCAGTTGACCCTTCCTTAGTCTATAGATAAACTCAGACCAGAAACTATCAGTCTGAGAGATGTTCCCAGGATTATTTCTTGGCTTGAATTTATAGAAAGAACTGAGTAAGGAGTTTAGTGAGTGTGCTTTGCAGTAGCATTAAATTTGACTTTGTGTGATTGGTTTAATTACATGAAGTGGCTTTTTATCTTATTAAACATTGGGGTAAAGAGGCCTTGGTGACTGTTAAGTAGCATAGAAACTTAGACTATTACCAAAAGTTATACAAAGCAAAATGTCACACATCTGAGTCTTGGACAGTAATTGTTACCTCATTCTGTTTGTCATTGTCAGTCTCCGTGTATAGAGTGCACTGGCAAGTAAGCTCCATATTTTACATTGTAACCTATTCTGTACTATATCTCTAGCTTTCAGAGTAGTACCAGGCATATGGAAGGAGCTCAATAAATATTTGTTGGACAAACAGATAGGCAAGCATACACACACACACACACACACACTCTCTCTCTCTCTCTCTCTCTCTCTCTCTCTCACACACACACACACACACACACACACACACACATACAGTATAATACACAGTTGATCCTGTGCCTTGTCTTACACCTAATGTATTTTATTCCTTTAGCTATAGAGCTGCTTAATCAATTGGCTGACAGTCCACTGCAGGAATTCTTATATTCTGTTTTTTTCTAGTTCATTAATAATTGATAATTAGGTTGTGGCTGTTCTTTGTTGAAACAAGTTGTAGTAATATCTATATATTTATATCTTAATATACATTTTGTTTTTTAAATTTCTTATTTTTTTAAAGAGAGCGCAAAGCAGTATTAAAACAAAAAAACTACAAATGATACAGAATTTCATTAGACGAAATAATATGAATTTCATGATATTTGTTGTAACGCATAGTGCTGCCTTCAAGTTAGTTGTTTAGATTACCAGATTTATGCATGCAAAATGGGAATAATAAAGAAAAAAATGAAAGAAACTTATAAGAAATGAGGAAGAGAAAAAGGACAAAGAATTGAAAAAAGGAGACAAAACAAATTAAGCATTAACTGCTCCTTAAGTTTATCCATAAGATATATTGCTTGTCTGTCTAGGAGAATGTCTTAACTATCCTCTGGTCACTGGGACACAATACTATACCCAATACCCAAGCCTGAAAGGAAGAAGGCCTTACTTTGTCTCAGATGGTACATGGTACTAGGTAGCTTCCAGGTTGGCACAGTACGGCAGAGGGATTTGGAGGAGCGAATCTGAAGGAGAAGGGAAAATCTGGGGAAGGAGATAGACGCCCCAGTCAGGCTCCTAGTGAATCCCCCTCCACCTACCAAGCCATACTTCTCAGCAATACATTTAGCTAATGAATCCTCCATTTTTTACTTTATTTTTTACTTATTTACAGGGTCTTATTACATAGATCAGACTCCTAGTGATCCTTATTTTTAGCTTTCCCAGTGCTGGGATTATAGGCATGTGCCATCATGTCCCATGTCTGTTGCTGGCTCAGTGCACCCAGGGCTGTAGCCAGAGAGTCATGCAGTATCAGGATAGAACCCTGGTCCTTGTGCTTGCCTAAGCAGGCACTTAGTCCACTGAGCTATCTCACTGGCCTGAGTGCCCTTGATCCAACCACCTCACAAAAGTTTTGCCTCTGAGAGTTTTGGAGGCCAATCTTGATCTAAAACCACAACAGAGATTACCTATAAAATAACTTCTTAGAATTACTTGGTCAAGTATACTTGTAGAAAAATAAACTATTTTCTAAGTAGAAAACCATTGCAAACTCTTAAAAGAAGTTTCAATATTCTTTTGTAAAGTGTCAAATCTATTTTGATTGCTGCATTCACCTGTAACTTCCTTCCCTTGATCATTCAATAAAGGATTCCCAGTTGTCCTGAACTATGAAATTTCAGCCCTTGAAATCAAAATCTTCGTTGGTCTCTCTGGATGATATTAATTGCTACATATTTATATCTTCCTATCACTGAATACATCTCTATGGAAGCTGTTATGGTGATAAACTGCCATCCATTCACCTGTTTCTATCTGTAGACTGAAAATTCCTGGATGGCCAGAGCCATTGATTACTTAGTCTGTATCCCCAAGAAGTAAACAATGCCTGCCATGCTGTAGGTACAGATAGCTGTTTGTTTACTGGTGATAATGACAGTGATAAAATTGTGGCGGTCATTAAAGAGTTGATGCAGAGAAAACGTACCCACATTTCTGAAGTGGGGGACTCTGGCAGCAATGGTGAGAAGAGACTTATTTGAAGTTAATCCTGTAATCCTAAAAATTAAGAGTGGGACTTTCCGTGGGCATTGGATCCAGTCTGACCAGCAAAGCATTGACTTTGTTGGGGAGCAGGAGTCAGGCATGCACAGAGCCAGGCCTGTCAGTGGGTTAAGTCCGGCAACTGGAACCCCCAGGAAAGAAGATACAAAGAAGAAAACAGGCCAAGTTCAAACCTCAGCAGTTATTTAAGCAGAACACATGGGATGAAAACAGGGTATGCCATATGAGTATACCACTACAATCTTGTAAATGGTTAAGTTCCTGAATTTCTGTGTGAAAATGTATAATATTTTTACATTCTATAGAGATTTAAAGTTTAGAATATCAACAATTGGTGGAAAATACCTGTTTCATGTTACCATTTAAGGCATTTGCTATTCAGAAAGACATTGGTGTTAAGCTCAAGTGCCTATGTTATAGGGAATGATGTCATTAAATTTCTCTTCTGGAGGGTTAACAACTTAAGTTTGAAGACCAAAATATTAGAGAAAAAGAAAGGCTACAAGGATAGCCAATATTTTGGCTTCAGCCCTTCAAGGTCACTGGGGACTCAGGACATAAGAGAATCTGTATATAGCTTCTAACTCAGTGCTATCACAAATTTCTCATTCAAGGAGATTATGGGGACACAGCGGAAAGTGATTGATGATGTATGTGTGCCTAAGGAGAGTCACCTAGAGAGAAAATATTCTCTCAGGATTCCACAGAGAACAAACTGGTTAAGCAATGGCTATGACTCATACAGACAGCTGAAACTGACAAAAGATCCACAAAATGCTGTACATGGTTTCAGGATAAATCCTGAGGGGATTTGACTGACCTTGTCAGATACAAAAGTTACATTTTTTGTTATATAGGTCTTGCTTTATCTTGGTCTTAACTATCCAGCAGAAAAGCCTAGGCACGAGATATGAAATGGAAAGACATATTAATATTCTGAACTGTAAAATGTTCCAGTCAACTGCTTCTGACATTGCCAGTTATACTAGTAACCCACTACTATTATGGACTATTGGACTATATATACAGTGACTTTGTCTTTGTTCAATGAGAAAGATTTGTACTAACAGTGTTTAGACAAGATATTGTATCTGCATCTTGTACTCTTCCCTGGCTGGAGCTCTCTCATGACCTTGCAGTCCCTTGCAATGCCACGGTTCTGCCTAGGCCTGGGGAGGGGAACTCACTCATGTGGCTGTAGTCAGGCTCCTCACTGGATGTGGACAGAGCATCTTTTTTCCTCCAGGTAGACTTCTCCCTAGATTGCCTGAGTATCCTTAGTACATGGCCTCTCCCTAGGGAGTAATCCTAAAAAGTGATCCTCAAATGGAAACCACAGCCTCTTATAACTGAATTCTAGACTTAAATTGCAAGAATGCTTTGTAACATAATCCTAAAAGTGACATGCCATCACTTTACCACCTTTTTTTTTTTTTTTTTTTGATATAAGAGATTGAACTCAGGGCCTTGCCCTTGCCACGCAGATGCTTACCCTACCGAGCTCTCTCCCTGGCCCACTTCTGCCATCATTTACTTGTTATATGTACCAACTCTGTGGTGGAGGCCACAAGGGTATGTGAACTTTAGGAGGTGGTGACCACTGGGTGCTGCCTTGATGGTTGTTTGTCAAAGAACTGAGTTATACAAGGTAGGCTAGACCTAGAGCTAGACCACTAAAGTTATAAATATACTTTTTATGGCCTCTGTTGGAGCTATTTGGTCTTTTCACTGCTAGCTGCTGCACATCTGTTCCATACTCTTCTGCTTTTGTTCATTCATTTGTTCTCCTTATTCCATCATTGGCTTTTATGTAGCCCCAGATCTAATCCCACTTATATAATTGTGTTTTTCTTCTCTCTCACTTAATTTCTCAGTTACTTAATTCTAAATTTCCACAAGGAAAATCTAATTGTTTCAACTCATTTTTTTTTAAAAAAGTCAAATCATAGGTAGTGGAAAAGCCCTCAGATTAAATGACCACCAGACCTATTAGGAGCAGAAATCTGACGTTTCTCCATAGGAAACCTGGAGCTTGAATATCTAAGGTCAGGATAGGGTCTCCACATGTACTTAGGCAAATTGCATATATCAGTTCTGTAAAAGAGAGGTAATCCTAATCACTTGGTAGGATTCTCACAAAAGTTTGATGAGATTATACATGCTTAATACAGGGCTGGAGATATAATAAGCTTTAATAAATGCTGGCTATGATTTCCAGTGCTGCAGTTTACTACAGGTAATTGCTTGGGGTCAATAAATGAAGGCAAAGGGATGTGCTTACCAGTTTTATTAATTCATTAAACAATATTTATCAATAATTCTACATTTCTATGAGAATTTGCCTATTGGTTACAGCATATGCATTTAAATTGTGCCTGTTGTTGCCACATTATTCCATTAGTCCCAAAGACAGTTTCAAGCTTCCTTGGTTTGTAAAAATTTCCTATAGGTACACAGCTTGCTTTGAAATGGTCTCTGGCTTTTCACAGGTAGCATCACTGTCTCCTTCACCAAGAGGAGGTAACAATGGGTAATAGAAAAAAAAAGCCCTAGACTTGGCATAGGGAAATGTGGCTTTGGATCTTGGCTCTGCCTGGAATTGGTTGGCAGGCAGGCAACTTATCTTCATTGAACTGGTTTTCTCCTCTATAAAAACTGGTTGTAATGAAACTTACCTCACCTCACATGAGAGACTGTAAGGAGGGCGAAGAATACAAATGCCAAAGCTCAGCTATTGAGTTCAAGCACCAGGCCTGCCTTTCACAAGCTTATTTCCTGTGAGTTTCATTCTCTCTCTCTCTCTCTCCTTTCTTTTTTCCTCTGTATTTAGGGAAAAGTTCACAGGATGTTCAGGGTCTCACTACTAGATTGTACTCATAGCGATCCTTCTGCTTACAGCTTCCCCAGAGCTGGGATTACAGGTGCACGCCCGGCCTCTGCGCCTGCTTCCAGGCACTGTAATCCGCTGAGCTATTTGGCCGGCCCTCGAGTTTCCTAGCCTCTGGGTAATTCATCGTCTTTACCTGCAGCATAAGGTGAATAAAAAGCAGCACTGTGGACCCAGGCTTGGGCTGGGAGGGTTCAGGGGGCTGATGTAAGCAAAGAGCAACAGGCTAACATAGTGTGATGGGTGCATAAATGATATCTACTCTCACTAGCTTTGTTCCTGAATCTAGGAGCAATTAACACAGAGTTAGTGGGAGAATCATGCAAAGTCCTAAATTCCTCATTCTGACTTTGTCTTTTCCTAGTAAGTTTGGTTCAGAGCCTCCTCTCTCTTGGAATCTCAGGAAAAATGTTCCAGGCTGCTGCCACATGCGTGTATCTGTCACTAGTTTTGTGAAAATGGACTCACAGACATAGCCCCTTATAAAGCATTTCTGACTCCACTCACTGGCCTCCAGTCCCTACCTGCCTTCATTTATTCCTATCCCTTACTGGATCCTCCTTTTAAAATTTTTTTTTCTTGAGTTGGGCCTCGAATTCAAGGCCTTGTGCTTGTCAGGCAGGAATGGTGACACTGAGCTCCATTCCTGGCTGAAGCCTCTTTCTTGTGGAATACCAAGGGCCTCCTCCTCTGGCTCAGTCCAAAACATCTGTAGGGCTTGATTTGCCAAGTGTTCATCTTGTGTTCTGTCCTAAACTATATCTCTTTGAAAAAAAATGGGAACATTTTTTGCAAAACACATTTCTCTTTTGTTGTGTCCTCTCAACTCCCATGTCTGTCTTCAGTGGTGTTTTCATCAGTGTTCCTCTCCTCTTGCAAGTCTGTCCTCTTTGCTGAGACTTAAAATTTTCTTCTCAGTGAGGGTAGCTCCCAAGTTCATATATTTGACTGATACTTTCCTCTCTGAATTTGAATCCATTGAGACTTAGACCCAGTACATCCAAAACAAAACTCATGGTCCACCTTGGAATCTAACTTCTGTTGTCCCCTTGCTTCTATGACGGGCAATCTCCATGCTCTGCACAGCCAAATATTAGCTGTGCCATGGACATTTGACCCAGCACTGTCAACATCCACTGGGTAGCAGCCTTGCTGGATGGAGCTAAGTGTCCAGCACAGTCCTATAATGTAATGCTCAGGGGCAGGTAGAGGCTGTATTATGACGAGATGGTGTATGGGGCTGGTTTAGAAGGTGGAGAACTTGGCAAAGCCTCAGGATGGCGAGTGTCAGAGGAGGTCCCAACTAGGAGATGGAGAAGGTTTGACCAGAGTGTTAAAACTGAAAATATTGACCAAAAGAGGTAGTAGAAAAATTCAAACAAAAAATAGTTTGATCCAAAACAAGCTAAAGGAAAGAGCTTAGAGCTGTCAGGACCTATGACTTCCCGGCTGGGCACACTGCCAGGGACCAGCCTCACCATGGGCCTCCACAGATGCATCTCTGGCATATGTGTCTTGGTCTCTCATCCCCAAATTCCCTATT
Source organism: Myocastor coypus (assembly GCA_004027025.1). Lineage (NCBI taxonomy): Eukaryota > Metazoa > Chordata > Mammalia > Rodentia > Myocastoridae > Myocastor > Myocastor coypus. Next base: position 5,354 of record PVJA010014656.1, on the reverse strand, counting down.
TAATCCTCTGCTGATTTATTATTGTTTTTTTTTTTTTATGAAACACTTCAAGCACAGGCAAAAGTAAATACTATCATAAATTCCCATGCACCAATCATAAGAGCAATACTAATTCTCAGCCTCCACCCTTAAACCCCCTCAATGGTACTATGTTGATTCAGACCTCATACCTCGCATCTCTTCACCAGTAAACATCACTGAAATGTAAGGAACTTTTAAGAAATATATTTTAAGAAATATAACCAGAATGTATTACTCATAGATTAAAGAAAGTTTAGCAATAAATTTAATATTATCATATACTTAACCTCTTAAATGACTTTATTCTTCACAGATTTCTTATACCAAGATTTTAATAAAATCCAGGATTGTGATTAGTCAATAACTTTTGTGTCTGTTATATTTTCTGTCTTTTTTAGAGAAACCAGCTGTTTTTTCTTTCCTTACATTGTTTTCCTGATGTCTGGATATTATTAATCATATCATCATTGGAGGTTTTCCTCAATGGTTGCATTTCATGTACATTGCCTGGTGGATGTATATGTTAGATCTACAGACTCCTCTTTTCTTTGGTAAGACTACCTCATGGTGGTACAGGAGGCATATAATATCTAGTTGGTGCTCTTTCAATAGATATTGATACTTAGAAACATTCAAAAAGAGAAATAGATATTGATACTTAGAAACATTCAAAAGGAGAAACAAGAAGTGAAAGTTCTTTCAGCGGTGAGACCTATCATTCCTTATTTATTTATTTATTTATTTATTGTTAGGAATACTTCTGTGAAGGTAATGCAGTCTTCATTCAATGTTTGGGTTCCTAGTGGGTTTCATGGAGAAAAGATCAGATAAAGGAATAATTCTTTCTCTTGTCACCTGGTTTTGTATCATCTTCCACTGGTGACCAATCGATGACTCTTTTTTTCTTTTTGTATTTTAGGGAGGGGTCTACAAGGTGTTCAGGGTCTCGCTACTAGATTGGATTCATAGTGATCCATCTATTTACAGCCTTCCAAGAGCTGGGATTACAGGCGTGCACCACCAAGCCCGGTCTCAATTGCTGTCTCAGCCAGCCCCAGGGGCGGGGCCGGGGAGGCATTTTTAATATCATATGAAAATTGTACATTTAATACATGTGGTGCATTTGATCCACCTCAATTGTTATGCTCCTCTGATATTAGAATTGCCCTATGTTTGGTCTGTGGTGCCTTCTCTCAGCTCTGAGTTCTTTCTAGACAACTCTGTAGTTTTCCCATATAATGAGATATTTCGGGAATGTCTCATGAAACCCCTGCTCCAGACATGACACTAGCTGAATCAGTGGGGCTTTATTTTCTTCCAGCATAAACTACATTTCAAGATCACTTATATAATGCAAGGACACACCTTGCTTTGAACCTCTACTGTCACACAGACTTGACCTCCCGCTTCTAATTCCTACGATTATTTACTAACAATGGGGATGTAGACTAAGCAATATGTCACCGGGTAGTGTCATTGTTTTGCAACCAAAACAGATTGCTTTCACATAATAGAGTAGCTGCTGTGCCACTAGATCCTAATAATCTTGCAGAATGATCACCGTACATGCAGTCCCTTGTGTATGGAAATGTCATCATGAGGCTCATGACTGTCCTTCAGATGTGCTGCCTACTGCTGTCAGGTCCTCCTGAGACTCAGGTGTATCCTTAATGCCATCTGCATGTCACCCTCTCACGGCATCTAGGACCTATCAGGTCCACCAGCTGGATGTCATTCCCACGTGGTCCCTACTGCCACCCTGCTTCTTTCCTGCATGCTTAGCCAGGCCCCAGCCACACCAACCCACTAGTTACTTTGTTACCCTGTCTCTGCTGTCCTACCTCTGTGTTTCTTTCATGCTTTTTCTGTACTTGTGACATCTGGCTGATGCTAAGTCTGGGTTAGGCAATGTATCAGCTCTCTTTCAAATGCCACCTCTGCTCAGGAGGCCTGAAGCAGCACTGTGCAATGATCTTTCTCCTTTCTCTCAGCTCTTGTGGCTCTGTCTCAAGGGTAGACAAATCCATAGTCCCCATAGGGCCATGAATTCCTACAAGACTGAGGCTTTGGCTTATTTATTCCTTAAATTCTCAGAGCTAACAGTGCCTGGGCACATGGCAGCAATTCCAATGTCAGTAGAAGAAAAGAATGCACACAGGACTGACTCATGTCCCACTTGGTGCTATGTTTAGTAGATTCCTGTCCTCCTTCTTCCCTCTCTCAACCTTACCAAGCAGCAATCTCCTTAAATTATGCACGGAACTTCCCCATCATTAATTCACTTGCAGCCCCTAATTGAGAGCCTAGGTAAGCATGGAGTAGCCACAGACTGCACACTGGTTGAGTTGAATTTATGGCAAGAAAGAGAATTAAACCCAAAGGCTCACTCTTTCTTCAGCCAGCGAAGATTTGAGCTTTTGACCTATTCTTTTCTACCTTACTCGTAAAGGTTTTGAAGCCAAAGGAAGCCATAATTTTAGTTTTCCACTTTTTTCATTATGCGGTTGGGGATAGGACAGCTTAATATTAGAATTCTTTTTTTTTTTTCTTTTGCTTTTCGTCTCTTTTTCTGAAGCACCTGGTGTGATTGAGGCTTTTCTAGGCTTATTGCAAAGCCTCAGTGTGGCAGTAAAAAAGCTTCCCAGAATATGGTCCAAGAACAAACAACCAGTGACCCCAGGGATGATAGCACAAAAATGCTATTGACAAAACATGGTCAGAGAGCGGTGGCCTTTATTTGGACAGAGTGAGGAAAGAACTCTGAGCGAGTGGGCTAGTTAAGCTCAACCTGGGTGTTCTGCTGCTCTTTCAGGGAGTGTCTCATGCCTGTAATATCTGGAGCTAAGCAAGAAGCACAGAGCTCCCAGCAGCTACACAAGGGACTTCCGGTGACAGATGCATATGATTCACATGGAGTAAACCACTCAACCTGGAGGCCAAAGTGGGGCTTGATTTCATAGAGTGAATTTTTATCCCTGTGTCCTTCTTCCATACCAAGTTCCCTCTTTTTTTCATGAGCAAACATAGGATATCTTTATCTCCAATGAAATGGAAAAAAATAATAGGATATGATGGAATCTGGGAATTCTGAAACCTACCTTCTTGTTCCTGTTTGATCAATAACACTGGGCTGGTCCTCTCGTCTTTTTTCCTCAGTATTATTAGCATCAGATATCTGGTCCTAGTTATCCTCAGTGTTCTACCTAGCTCTGGAAATATTTTTGGAATGACAATTGACAATTTGCTGCATCAAGTTCTTTTAGGACATACTGTCTTATGGTTTTTAAGAACATCATTCACTCTGGAATTCTAAACTCTGCTTTATAGGGCTCCTCTCAAACCTTTGGATTTTGAACACAAAAGGAAGCCTTCCTAGACAACAACATGTGGCCCAAGTCCCCACTCTCTTGTACAGGTGAGGAAGGCCCACCTTTGTGAGCTGTTTCTTCTGCACTGGGAGAACACCTTAGTGTGCTACAGGTGGTCAAGAGAGACACCTCTGGCCACCACAGACTCCTATGAAAAATTAAATTTTTTCGAAGTATCTTGAATATTCAGTTATTTGGTGAAGATTGTTATTGGTGAAGAAGGTTGGGAGTTTCCATTCCCTAAAAACCTCTGCTAGGTATGGGGTTACATACTTTACATGTGTTCTTTGCTAAATTCTCAACGTAGTTCTCACAAGTAGTTACTGTGTTTGTCAAATTACACATGAATTTAGGAGAAGACACCCACTAAAGTGTTATTATGAAAGAAAGAAAAAGAGGAATTTTGAAGGAGATGAGGAGGAAAACACCATGCTTTAAAAGCAGGTTTGTTTTACCCTAAATATAGTGTTTTCTTTCTTCCTAATCATTATATTCAATGATTCCTTTTAATACCTCTTGTTTTCACTTAGTATCTCCTACAGGAAATCATTGAAGAGCTATGTAAAAAATGCCAGTGTTTCCTGAAGGAAGAATGAAGTGGGAAGCTGCACCTGTCTGTCTTACCTCCTGTGGGATTACTGGATCAGGTTAGCTTTCCTGTCCAGTCAGAGTTGATCCAAAGACAGTCAGACTAGGTAAACTTTAAGAATGGACTTGGAGTTGTGGATATGGCTTAGTGGCAGAACTTTGGTCTAGCATATGCAAGACCCTGGGTTCAAGCCTCAGTCCTGCCACACCCTCCAATAAATAATGGATTGCAAGAAAGGAATCCCAGGCCTGATGTGGTGGCATATGCCTGTAATCCCAGCACCTGGGAGGCTGAGGTAGGAGGATCAGTGTGAGTTTGAGACCAGCCTGGGCTACAAAAGTGAGCCCAAAGCCAGCCTGAACTGCACAGTGAGACCCTGTTTCAAAAAGACAGAAAGAAAGAAAGAAGAAAGAAAGAAAGAAAGAAGAAAGAAAGAAACCTCAGAGAGGCACTATTAAAGATTATCACCTTGTCTTTGAAGAAAAAGAGATTTGGCCAGAGGCATGATGGGTCCCAGACCATTTCTGCTCACCTATATCCCACTTTGGGATGACTTGTATCTCAGTCTTATACTGTTGATAAAGTGAACATGGGTCATCTCCATTGTGTGTAAAACCTAAATACTTACTAGAGAAGTATGTTTTAATCAGTGCTGTCGGGATTAAGGAATTCTCTCTTCTCCATTTATTGCTAACAGTAAACAACTTGATTTTTCCCAGTGTTCAAGCCTCACCCATGAGGAAAAAATAGACATTCCATTATAGGTCATGGTAGTGGTGTTAGGGATGCATTAAAGAGTTACCTTCAATTATTAGGATTTGGTATCTGGGCCTCAGCTCGTAGGCTGAATTAGTCAACATTACTTTTTAGGGCTTATACTTTACATTTATTTATTTACTTACTTATTTGGTGCAGAGTCTCACTATGCAGTTGGAACTTGTAATGATCCTCCTATCTCAGTCTCCCCAACACGGGGATTATAGGTATGTGCCACCATGCCCACTTTCTGCATTGGCATGGCATGTAGTGCCAGAGATCGAACTGGCTCCTTGTGTTTGCCAGGCAGATGTTTAGGCCATCGAGCTGCCTCCAAGCCTTCGTGTTTTACTTTCAACCCAAGCAGCTGGCTTGCAACACCATGAGGCACACATGGAAGCAGAGTGCTAATACCTGCAGACAAACTCTTTGTCTCCTTACGTGAAGTCGTTCATTTCACAAGCTCCCCTGCAGAGATCCTTTACCCCTCCTTCCTCCTGCATTGACATCTGGGAAGGACATGCTTGCTTCTTTAAGGAGAAAGGCTGCCTGGCCCCATGGCTCCCACTCTACTCTCCTCAGACTGCCTCTTCCAACCCACACCTCACCAGTATAGGCTT
>PVJA010014655.1:22908-47081 GCA_004027025.1 Myocastor coypus | reverse complement strand
GGGGTAAAAAAAAAAAAAAAAAAAAAGGGGGTGGGCGGTGCGGGGAAAGGGAAGGCAGGCCCAGGATCCTGACCCAGCCGGCACATGGGCTCAGCTCCCAGAGGTGCGATTTGGGTCTGGGCTGGAACAGGAAGTTAGTCGAGGGAACGCAGAGGCGGGGCAGAGGGGCGCAGGGGCTTACCCGCGGCGGGTGCGCAGGCTCAGCTCCCAGTGGTGGGGTTTGGGCTCGGCTGGAACAGGAGAAATTTTCTTATAGGGGAAGTAGGCCGCAGCCTAACTACAAAGATTTTCAGCAGTTACAGACCAAAGTAACTTGAATTTGTTTGTTACCTATCAGTTACCTTTAACTTGCTGGTTACAGGTCTGAAAGCCATGCTTTTTCAGAGAATACATATATTCCAAGTATAAATTGGGGATATATTTTTATAATGTATTGTTATTCTAACATTTAGAATTCAGCAGGATTAAGGTACCTTCTTAGAGTTAGGCAAATATATTGATTTATTAATGAAGACTAAAGCACTATGTTAAGTAGTGTTTCTTCTGCCATACTTATTTTAGGAGATGCGTAAGATCTTTGTTCAGTGAATTAGGTCAGAAGGAATAAAATAGATGAGCTAAGTCTTACCTTAGAATAAATCTATTTAAGAGTTATCTCTATATATATTTAGAAGGTTTTTTTTTTTTCTGACTGCAAGTGTTCAGGAGGAATATTTATCATTAACAAGCCCCTTCCAACCTTCAAGTTTCTTTAATACAGTTCCTATGAATACTTTGCCATATCTGTGTAGTTGTCACAGTAATTGCCAGAGCCTAGATGCATTTCTTGCTGTGTCAATTTAAGTTCTCAGCATGCTATCCGTTTTAGAACCAAAACTAAATGTGTAGTATTAAGGTGGAATATTGGGGTTGAATAGGATAGAGTCTTCATAAATACTGTATGTTGTTATGATAGAGCAGATCCTGGAGAAAGGAAAGGAACAGAATGAAAGAGGAATAAGGGGAAATGGAGAAATCAAGGTGACTCAGAGTCAGGCGTCGGCTTTGGGTGCACAGAGTCTCTGCTTTGCCTTATGACCACTTCTTTCCACTCATATCACTGAGAATCTGAAGGTGTACATTTTATAGAATTGAGAGCCCATAGGGATGTCTGCTACCTACTGCTACAGACAAAGACATTGTGTGCTTAAAAGTTAAAAAGGAAATTTAGAAACAAGACAAAAGACTTGTTTCTTCCACACTCAAGAACAGTAAGCTTTCTACTTGACCAGATAAAAATATGTTTTCTATTCCTGTCTTCTAAGATTTTTCACTTGAGTTTCTAGGACAAGTCCCAGCTTTTGCATTTGTGTAGTACATATGTAGTTGGAACAGCTCAAACACGAGAAAAAAGCCCTCAACCAATTCAGTGCATTGCACAGATTCCCTGTCCTTTATCCTCAATAAGGGAGAACTGTGGAAAGTATTAGGAGATGTGACAGATATGCTGAAGTAACCAGGAAAGTCCAGATGCAGGGCTGCATGTTACAATTCGGATTTTATTTGGTGATAGGAGTAGAGGTTGGCACAAATGGCAAGTGCCAGGGCTAGAAGACAGTTGAGGCAAACTTATTTTCTGTTTGACTTTATATGAAATTTTAATTGGTAGCTTATAAAATGTATTTCCACTAATGCATCAATCATTTGTCTAAATGTAGATAAAAATATATACCACTAACTACTCTCACATTGTAATCATTAATAAATTTGTTTAGGCAATCTACTTTGGGGGCCACAGGGCTGTACTTGTTTGACAACATTCAGTTTTTCATATTTTTTATTGAATTACTAGGCCCTTAGGCTTCTGCCTTCAAATTGCAAACTGTTCATTCATCAGAAGCTTGGTTTTGAAGCATTTTTATACTTCCTACCGGTGGGAAACAAGGAATAGTAAGCCTTTATCTCCTGGCTTCTTTTCAGGATTTTCATTTTCTTGCAGAAACCCAAATGCTTATGTTGCTGATGTGGTTGTCATGGTGCTGTAACAGGGTGTCTTTGTTCCAGGTGGAAAGCATGGAGAAGTCAGAAATTAGTTAGGAGTTGCTCCTGGTTGCTGGGGAAATAGAGTATGAAATAAGAACCAGAAAAATAGGATGACTATTTTATCTTAGTGATGATAGGAAGTTACTAGTGTGGAGCCCTTCCTTGAATCTGCAGACATGAAGGTGCTCAAACCTGTCTTGGGAAGTTCCCCTGACTCGTGAGGCCTGATCAGAGATGATCATGGGTAAGCAAACAAGAGAAATTAATTTAAGCCATCATTTCTTAGTAAATGAAGCATGGAATGTAATATTACTAAACAACAATTTATTAGTACAATCAAGTAGCAACCATTGTTTTAGGCAGGTGTAGACTTGGGAATTTTCACCACTGCCTCATGTTGTTTCTAATCTAATAAAGATCAGCATGAATGCCTTCTTCTATGGGATTCATAGGGAAATACTAGTTCCACACATGGAATTTTTTCTAGGTTAGTAAGTGCTACAATCTGTGTTTTTATGATAGTTTTTGACAAAAATGCAAGCAATTATGACACAAAATAATCAGGAAGCTTGAGTTAAAGGGTTGGCTAATGCAGAATGAAGTTAATACCTCTTTATTTTCCCAGTGAAGTATTTGGTACACTAGGACTACCCATGCTGCAATGAGAGAAGAAAAGCATTTGTATGTTTCAAGTCATGTTGACATGATATAGCCTCCTGGGCAGCCTTCTATCATTTATCAGCATTATTTTATTAAATTTATGGAATATATATATATATATATATATATATATATGTAATATTTATAATATATAATATATTTATATTTATATTTTAAAATATATAAATATATGAAGTGCTGCTAGCTCAGACCTACACAAACTACTAGTGGACATATCTGGCATCTATTGTGATTATTTCTATAGATTTGTAATTTGAACCATTGATATTTGACAAAATAATTGCTATAGTTTCAGATTTCTGTTTCTGAAAAGGCTCCATTTTATGAAATTTTAACCTGAGGTATATAGCTATTATTTTATTGAGATAGAATGTCTCTGTAACTCAGCTCCACTCACAGGTACATAGGCGTATCATTCATCTCCGTTACCTTCCTTCTTTATTTTATTTCAACTATGACAAAATATTGCAGATAATCTGCATTACCTACAGGTTCTATATCCCATGGAAGAATTAGGTGTATGAGAAGTAAAGGGTTTACTCTGTGTGTGTGTGTGTGTTTTTTTTTTTTTTTTTTTTTTTGCAACCAGGGATTGAACTCAGATCCTTCAGTTTGCCAGGCAAGCACTTATTCTACTGAGCTATCTCCCCAGCCCCTAAAGGGTTTACTCTGAATAGTATACATTACAAAAATGGGCATTCACTTTATTTAAAAAAACTTATTACACCAGGATATTTACTAATTCTTTACAAAGGTCATGGAGAAAGAAAAACTATTAAAAAAGAAGATGACTGTGCTGTAGAATGCATGTGTTTTTATTTTGCACCAGAGCCTTTCATGTTAACATGTTAGCCAGGAAATCAGCTGCTTTGTCACACTGTGTAGGCAGCTCCAGCTGATCATTCTTCTGTCTGCCCAATGCCAGCCCTGTTGGCATCTGTAAGGCATTTTTTGACCTGAGCTGGGCCTGCTCTTGCTAGAACAGCTGACCACTTTCTCCTTAGACTGAGGCTATCATCCAGCCAGCCTGCCAGCTCTTATGCTGAGCTTCTGTGGTAGCTCTTCACTCACACTGGTTTCACCTTTTTTTGACAGACCCTCTATGAGCTACTCTGCCTTATAGGGACTTCTGTAGTGATAGTCTTCTTTGCTGGAACCAAATTGACATATTAGCAGCTCATGAATCTTCTCTTCCCAGCATCCTCAGAATAAAGCTGGTCAGCACTCTGTATACAGCTACTTTCTTAGTTCAATGAGAAGAAAGATTTGTACTAATAGTGGTCAAGATATCATGTCTGCATCTTGTACACTGAACAACTACTATGAAGACAAAATGCAGTGTATTAATTATTGTAACTGTCCTACTAACCTGTTTTAAAACTGTTTCATTGTTATTTCTTTCTCATTAAAATTAATAAAATTAAAAAAAAAAAAACACTAATAAAGCAGGTCAAAAGCAGATCCTGGCCGGGCATGGTAGCGCACACCTGTAATCCCAGCACTCGGGAGGCTGAGGCAGGAGGATCGGTGCAAGTTCAAGACCAGCCTGGGCTACCAAAGTGAGCTCAAGGCCAGCTAGAACTGCATAGCGAGACCCTGTCTCAAAAAGACAAAAAAAAAAAAAAAAGCAGATCCTGAAGCTGCTCAGTGGTCTGGGTGTTTTGCAGGGTTCCACTTGTGGATTGAAGGTGTGGCCCCGTGGGAGCAAGGAAAAAATGAGAACCACCCTTCCCTACTTTTGTTTGCCTCTCATCAGCAACCTAAAACTATCCTTGTCTTTTTCTTTAAGTGCTTTTTCTTTGCTGCTTCATGCCATAACTAAGATATATGATGGTCAGACTTTGCTTAGACAGGAGGAGAACAAAACAAAGAAGAGCTTAATGTCAGCCTTGCCGTGGAGTATCATATAAGAACAGAGAGGATTTAGAGTATCTTCTTCCTCTCACAATCTAGCTTATAATTCTTCCCTTTGAAATTGTCATTAAATCAAGCGGCTGAATATTGACTCTTCAAATTTCTCTTTTAAATTATGGTGAGGACATATAACAAGAGCATTCACCACAGTTTTTCATAGTACTGTTCTGTGTTGGTACCTGCAGGTGTTCTGTCAAAACCTGTCTCTAGATCTGGTTTCTTACTTCACAGTGACACGTACATGGAAAATCAGTTCTCCACACCTACCCTGGGGGCCTCCATCCTACACCGTGCTTTTGTATGCTTGGCTGTCCTTGATAATTATAATACATGGAATCAGACAGTGTTCATCCCTTGATTGGTTTATTTTACTTACTATTTAAATGGCCTTGAGGTTTATCTATGTTTCTACACGTGGCAGTACATGGGAAAGTAACTATTTCTTTGACACCCTGATTTCTGGTTTTCTGGCTATAGATCAAGAAGTAGGTTGCTGGGTCACATGGCAGCTCCATTTTGAGCTTTCTGAAGTCCCTTTGTACTACTTTCCTTAATGGATATATGGATTTTTATTCCTACCAACAGTGTAAAGAGGTTCCTTTTCTCTATATCTGTGCCAACTCTTTTTTCTTTTTTGTTTCTTTCTTCCCTTCCTTGCTCCCTTGTTTCCTTATTACAGCTACAAGAACTGTATGTGAGATATGTCCAGATTGACTTGATTTCTGTTTCCATGAGACCTAATGAGGTGCACTGTCTTTCTATTTACCTGTTGTATATTTATGTCTTTTTTGGAGAAAGGACTCTTCCTTGCTCATTCTTTAATCTAGTTAGGAATATTTGTTAAGGAAGTTACGTATTTTTTATATTAGTCTCATCAGAGAATTGAAGATATTTTCTTCGTTTGGTCATCTTTTCACCATTAATTTTTCCTTTTGTTATGCATCATTTTTGGGTTTTACAAAGTCCTGCTTGTCTATTTCTTGCTTTGTTGCTTGTATTTTTGACATTTCATATAGCAAATCATTGCCAAAAGCAGTGTCGTTCAGCCATTGCCCTGTTTTACCTATAAATTTTATAGTTTCACATCATATGATTAAACCTTCAATCCAATTGGAGTCAAATTTTTATGTGGTATACATGAAGGGTCAGTTTATTCTTCTACATTGGTGTATTCACTTTTCACAGCATTATTATTGAAGACACAGCTCTTGTTGAATATTTTTGACGACTAGGATTTATTACATGGATTTCTGCTTTTCCATCTCATTGGTCTGTATATCTGTTTTATTCTGGTGTGATACTATTTTAATTACTGTAGCTTTGGAATATATTTTGAAGTCAGTATTGTAGGAGATGCTCCTAGGTCCTTGTTTTGATCCAAGAAAGTCAGTATTTGTAATCCCAAAGTTACATTACTGGAATTTCACCAAGGTAATTCCAGTCTACCTCTTCCCATGCAGCCCACGGCAAAAATAAAGACACTAAAACATATTTATAATTATTGGGGAGCCAAGGGGATCTAAGTCCAGCCACAAAGAAGGTTCTTTGGAACAAAGAGAGCGATCCAAGGCCTCACCCGGCTTTATTCAGTGGAGGAGTGGCTTGAGGAGAAATGATTGAGAATTGTGGGAGGTAGGTGAGTACTGTGAGCTGAGCTAGGTGTGTGGGGTGGTCCTACACTTGCTTCTGCCATATGCAGAGAGGATATGCAGAGACAGCACTCTACATAAGACTACTCAGATAGTATCTAATGTTTTGGGTAGTCTGGTGCTTCAGCTTTGATGTAGTCCTTCAAGGCCCAGGAAGTCACAGCCTCTGGCTCCAGGCTCATTCCCAGCTGGCAGCATGTGGAGCATTAGCTCTTTGTCCTGTCTCTACCTGCCTCACATTTAGGAGCAGCAGGTGTAGGTTACCAGGGGAACATGTATGCCACCTTCAAAGACTGTCACCAGCACATCAGCTAGACCAATATGCATTGCTTAAGGCCAATTGAGAGGATAAACAGAAGTCTTAGCCAGCTCTGTACATATCAATACAAGGAAATATGGTCAGGCTTAGTCAGAATAGAGACAGTTGCTCTTCCTTCAAAGACAGTTGGTCAGGCCATCCTCTACAAGTATGTTTAGGGATGTCTTTTCTATTTCCATCACAATGTACTATTGGTATTTTGAGAGGGACTGCATGGAGTTTATAGGTTGTTTTGAGCAATATGGACATTTTAACTCTAAATATTTTAATGCATCCACACCAAATAGCTCTACTTTTATTTATGTCATTTTTTGTCCTTGATGAAACAGCCCTACTTCCTAATAATATCTTGCCTTTCCCATTTTGTCCTCTGCACTCATGACTTTTCTCTAATGTTTAGAGATCATTAGGTAGATTATCTTTGCACAAAAACAAGGAGAAATAAATATATTATCTCAAAACCATCATTTTAATAGTTATTTTGTTTCTGCATTTAATGTCCCTGTTGAAATTTTGGAAACCACATGTATCAGAGTTGTTGAAATATTTATTGTTTTTCTATTTTTCATTTTGCTCATGTAATTTGAAAGGAGGAATGACAAGATACCAAATAACAAAGAACAAATTTACCGATGATTTGATAGTAGAAAAATAATTGTTCACCTTTATAATTTATGCCTCGTGTTTTTTTTTTTAGCTGATTTGTAATCTAAAATTCATTGGAAATATATGCCTTTGATATCCTCAATCACTAGAAGAACAGTGGAACTTTCCATTTCCTAGTTCTTCTAAGTCTAAACTTAGGATATTAATCCTACCTGATCATTCTTTTGTTTCCTTTTTTTTCTAATACATGGAAACCCAGAGTTTGATGTCAAATTCTGCAGAATTTTAGATGTGATTGAAAATAATCTATTTTATTTTCTTTATGAATATAAAAACATTTTTATTAATTCTATGCATTGTTGATTTTTTGTAAATCTTAGAATACACAGGTTTAGGGTAGTTTGCTCTGAGCTGAGGCCACACAGTTATTTTTTTTTCAAATTTCCTACCCTTTTGTCTAGAGGCCGAATACTAGAGCTGAAAGTAAGAGAAGGACCATGTCCAGTCCGCCTCCAATACAAACAGCAAAGCCATAATTTTAGCACTTTTCAGCACATGACAATGAAGGAAAAATTAAGACCAATCATATGGTTTACTTTGACCACCTAAATCTAGTAACAAAGCTTAATGAATTGCTTAAATGTCAATTAGAATAGAAAGGCCAATAAACTAAAAGGGAAAGCTTAAGTGCTCAGTTTTTAGTCGTATGAGGGTATCTCTCAGATTTTTAGTTACAAGAACCTAAAAGAAGAACTAGACATAAATAGCTATGATAGAAAATATTTTGTTTAAGGTAAGGTCCTGTGGTTTAAAGAAGGAACAGTATACATTTTCTGTTTGATCCCTGTTCCATCATGCAAAATATTTCATAGCAAGGAGAGAGTTTAAATTTGTTGAATTTCTTAGTTACAGTTAACGAAGGAAATCCTATAAGAACAGACTGACATGTTCATTCTGTTTTATTAAGCTAGTTCTAATGTTTGATCCGCAATCTTGGTCTTTATAATACAAAACAAATAATAAATCTAAGTGTTAACTCCTCTTTGGATACTAAACCATTTACCATATATCTCATCAGTAGTTTGCTATCATTTTCTACTTCACAAAGAAGGAAAAAATCATATGTCTCAGCTAATTCAAGGGAAAACTGCAAAATTTATCAGAGATGGAGTTAGTTGGAAACCATGGTTTATACATTTTAAATCTATGCAGACATTAAATTTTAAATCTTTGAAGACCTTAAATTAGCAGTGATGAGGGGTTGGACAGATAGTTCAGTGGCTTAAGTGCCTGCCTGGCAATCTCAAAGTCCTGAGTTCAATCTCTTATACTGAAGAAAAAAAAAAGTCCCTAAATTAGTAGTGATACTTTTCAGATTCCCAAGGTATTAATGATGCAAGAAAATTATGCTGTATTTATTGGATGCTTAATATGTGTTCACAGAAGTCTGGTTAAAAACATACAATGAAAACTGAATGTTCAGTTAGTTTCATAATATGTAATCTATAGTGATTTTAAAGATGCCAGTAATGATTGAAGTATTCAAAGGGGTTCAGATGGATATTGAAGAATATCAGCATTTTGAATCAAGATATAATTATCACAGAGAAAACAGATTATTTCTAAGAAAAGACAAAAGGTTAGCTAAAGGCCCATTGGTTCTAATATACTGACAAAATTACTAAGTCTTTTTAACCAGATGTTCAGAAGATGTTTAAGGACATCATAGGTTTTAGTCTGATCTATTCAGTATCTTAAGTGGTTTCTGAGGAATTCTTCCCTGGTTGTCTAACTGTAAGACAGAGATGGAATGATCAAAAGGCATAGCAGAAAGGCATAGCTGGGAAAATCTGCTTGTCTTATGGAAGCCAGGAAGCAGTGTAAGAAAAGCTGGAACAAAAAAACATCTCTCGAGTCATACCTGCCATGGCCACTTCCTCTACCCAGGCTTGCCTCTGAACACATGAGACTGTGGGGGGCACATTTCAGATCCATATTTTAACCTGTGAAGATCATATACTGTTGACATAATCTTGCCTTTCCTTCTTCCTCTGACACTGGACTCCTGTCATTACTGGTAGCCTGACTCTTACCTAGATTTCTCTTTTAGCCTTCTTGGTATTTCTTTCATGCAAAACTTTCTGAGTGTTTTACTTTTTTTTTTTTTTTTTTTTTTTTTTTTTTTTTTTTTTTTTTCTCTTCTCCTGAGATTTTGTGCCGTTGGTGATTTCACGGTGAATAAGTACATTTTTGCACGAGCTCTGGATGTTGCTCTTCAGAGTTTCCACAACCCCAGTTTTTCTTCTAAAGTCAGGACTGCAAACCATTTGCTTTGGGTACCCCTTTGCCAACCTGACTAGTACTAATTTTCTGACACTCATCATTTCCAAGCCTACCTCTTACTTGTCTTATTAATTGCAGATTTTATAAGGAATAACGCCTACCTAGTTAACAGCTCTGGGCTTTTGCTTCTGTTGCTTAGTTGTTAAGCTTGCTAGGTCTACCAATTTTATACCAAGATTGCTTTTAAGGTATTGTCAGTCCCCACTGGATATGTACATTATAGGACATGCACCCTCTAGGACATTCACATTATATATTACTGAACATGCTAAATGGTAGAAATGATAAATAATATAATAAATATAATTATGAAAATTCAATTTTTCTCACTATTCCAATAAATCTTTTATATCCATTTGCAGAATACTTTGTTTTTGTTTGAGGGTATAGTGATCTTTATAAACTGAAAGACTGTGACTTCATTTAGTCTAAATTCTTAAGTGATTCTCCACTCTCTGTTGGATAAAATGTATTTTTTTCTCCTTGCCCTCCATGTCCTGGAACCTCTCATTTTACATGGGTTGACATCTCCTTACTCAGTAGTGATGCCCCTTCCAAATGGACACTCTTTACTTTGGTTTGCCGAACTTTCCATGTCCTAGACGTACTTTTTCATTTGCTCTTTTTCCTTCTTGTCTACTCTACCCTGCACTGCACTCTTTCCCTTTTGGGATGATAGAATGCATCCCCAGATCTTACTTTACCTGACAGACACTGTATCATCTGGAAAAGTAATCGATGCCTGCGTTGGCTTTCGTATGATCTAAAAGGCAGAAGTAATGTTTTTCTTACCACTGAGGATCAACTTGAGAATAGATTAAATCTCTGACATAAAAGTTCTCCAATTTTAAGTCATAACACTATAATTTTTTTCTAACCTTATTTCATATTTCCCTTTGAGTAAAATGAAATTTTTATTGCCCTTCAAGTTGCTTCTTGGTCGTAATTCAGGGAATATTTACTTTTTTCACATAAATAATGTTGCATGTAATTAAAGGAGAATGTACTAAAAAACAGTTTGAGGAGAAAATTTGAAAGTGTTTTGAAAACATTCACTGTCTTAAGAAATTCTTTGTTTTACATGAGTACTTTCCAAAAAGACTTGCATAGAATTTTCCTTTTCTAGTGAAATTGGGCTCCATAAAATTTTCTTAGTCTGGATGGGTGTCTAGAACTACAAACTCTTTTGAGTTTAGATCCAAATTTTCTGTGTTTCTGCATACTTGAGTCAAGTATCCCAGAAAGAATTAAAAGGTTTTCCAAAGGGATTTGTGATATCAGATGTTAGAGAGAGAGTAAAACGTTCCTCTTACTCCTGTTAAATTTTTGCTTATTCAGCTAATGGGCTTTTCTTATCAGAATAGTAACGGAATAGCTTGTTTAGCTCATTTAAAAAGTATAATCTTTTGTTCCCCTCTTAATATATGAATAATGTGCTATAGTGCAGTAGTATTTGGTAAACTTAAAAGTACATGTTTGATGAGAGCAGAGCATGTCGTGTGATTTTTATTCTAGCAATACAGAAGGTAAAGAGAACCATATCACCACTTCCAGAAGTAGGATTCCAGTGTGTTTGGACACTTGGCAGATATGTGCCTCAGGGTTGGAAGTACTGAGGATGGCGGAGGAAGAGGTCTTCATTATCTTAGCCAGAGTGGTCAGAAGTGATGGCATCACTGTGATGCCCTAACTTCAGAGTCCTGGCTGGAGAGCAGCCCATGAATTTAGACTGCTTCTTTGTCAGACCTGGTATAAAAAAGGAAGACACAAAAAGCTTTTCTTTTGAGTCGTAGCAAGCTTTGTGACTCCTTTCTTGGCCCTTTGTAAAAGCACATGATGGGATGTGTAGAAGATTAAACCCCTTAACATTTCTGTAAGAAATTAAACAGATGCAAAGCAGCCCCTCCTTCCTCCTGGTCATGAATTCAGTATTATGGTGCGCAGTGAATTATTTTCAATTTCCCTAGAGAGGCGAACATCTTCAATGAGCTGTGAAAGAGGCCTCTGAAGGGCTTAGTTGTGGGTTTTCTGGGGCTTTCACTTTCTCCAGCATTATTCCTCTGAAAGAGCCCTTCTAAGAGTGGGGTCAATCTAGAGGCCTTTATACTGCATGAAGTAATTCATCCTTTAATCTCTTCCTTCCTGTGGGAAAATCAGCAAGGGAGAAGAAAAGAGTGAGCTCATATTTATCTCCAGATAGAGCCTGTTTGGGCTCTTTCTTCAATCTGCGAGTGTTGAGTGGCTAGTTTATTTTTAAATCTGTTTTTTTAAAAAAAGAAAAAAAATTTGAAAATCTTAATATACATTTGGTGCTAAACATTTTTATCAGGTTGTATATGGTAGTTGATATTAATGTCCTGGAACTTTAGTTCATTAATCCAAGAGATATATTTAAATAATGTACTATGTTGTTACAGTGAGACAATCTCTAAGTCTTTTTTCATTGTCTTTATTCTGAGTTTATATATTCTGTGTATGGCAAAAATGACTTTTCAAATATCTGTCAAAATATTATAGCAAGATGTAGCTCTTCTGAGGTTTTATCTATCTATCTATCTATCTATCTATCTATCTATCTATCTATCTATCTATTTCTGAGACAGTTTAATTATTGAGTTTAGGCTGGCTTTTAATTCACTTTCTAGACCAGACTGGCTTCAAACTCCTGGCAGTTCTCCTGTCTCAGTGCCTGGCCTGGCCCTTGTGAACTTCTAATGACAAATGTGGTAGCAGTGGTTATACACACTATGATTTGCTTTGAGAATGGGGTAGTAATTGGGAGGTGAGATGTAAAAGTCTTTGTGTGTGTGTGTGTGTGTGTGTGTGTGTGTGTGTGTGTTATGATGTAAGTACATTCTTGTATTCAGTGTCTTACCAGTATGTTTCTTAGAAATTAAAACAACAAAGAGGAGATTTATCAGTTTGAGAAAAGGAGTGAACATTTTAGTCCAGTTACTCTTGGGTGTTGTGCTTGCAGGACTATGCGTTAACATCGCAAGGCAAGTTTTAGTTCCATTCAATAAGCCCTGTGTTCCAGGGAATGGGCGTAGAGACACATACTTGCACAGGAAAACATCTAAAGGAGAAAACCAGGTCTTTTAGGTATTTTAAGAGTGTAATAAACTTTCCTTTCTAGTTCCTTATTGTTGTAATAAAATTATCTGCCTCCCACTGCGTTTTGAAATAGTAAGAGTTAAAAACAATATCAAATAAATTGACATTTTAGGCAAAAAGGCCAACAAAAATTTACCTCTGTACCTCGCTTCTGTTCTCTTTCTTTGGTGTTATGGTTTGTGTCTAGTTTTCCCCGCAAAGCCTCATGCAGTCATAGGGCAGCTTCTAGAGTCTGTGATTAATTCATGACCCCATCCTGGGATTGTGGGTGTGAGTGTTGTATCTGTCCCGGGGTGGGTGATCTGCATTGCAATGTGAGGAGAGAGGCTAGCTAGCTGCCAGAGATGCTGGCTCCCTTTTACTCTTTGCTGTTTCTGCTGCCATGGATAGCTGCGCTCTGCTTTGTGCCACTCTGCCTTGGAGCCATCTGAGTATGGATTGAAATCCTCACAAACTGAGCTGAGTAAACCTTTCCTTCTTTAATTGTGAATGTCAAGTATTTTGTCCGAAAAGGAGAATAGAAAGAGACATTTGGGAACTTAGCTTGGAGATACTTAATGGTGTGCCATAAACTTCCTTTGCACCTCACTGCTGTGAGGGGAAAGAAAAAGACATCAACAGGACAGAGAGACTGAGCCTCAGAGGCTCAGGACTGGCCCACAAGGCAGGGAGGCCATGAGTGGCCTGGTATTGCAGGCTGCCCTCCTGATCTTGAAGCTCAGTGTTCAGACTGGAAGTGCCCTCTCAGCCTGAGCCTACTCTGGACTACTGGGGAGGTGAGACCATGCTGGCCACTGCTGACCACTGCCTATTATGTGCCCACCTATAGATGTTTAAAGCTTTTTTATCCCTAGTGATGCCCAACATAGGTCTGGCACCTGGCATTTACTTATAGTACAATTTTCAAGTGAAAGAATGCTGTTACGGCTCGTGTCTAGTTGTCCTTCCAAAACCTCTTGCAGTCATGGGGTGGCTTCTGGAGTTTGTAATTTGATGGTAATGCTGCTGCTGCTGTTGATGATGACATTATTATTATTATTATTATTATTATTATTATTATTATTATTTGTGCAGGGTCTCACTACACAGCTCATACTCATAGTGATCCCCCTGATTTCTGCCTCCTTAGTACTGGAATAACCAGAGTGCACCACCGTGCCTGGACTCTGATTATTGTGGGTGTGGACACTGCACCTGTCCTGGGGGAGGTTTATTTGCATTACAATGCAAGGAGGGGAGAGAGGCTAGCTAGCTGCCTGAGCTGCTGCCACTCCCTTTGCTCTCTGCTCTTTGCCCACACTCATATACGAGAATGTAAATTTGGTGGAACATGACTATCAGCCTTCATTCTCCCATATCCACCCCTTACTTCCTCTCTCTGTCCTGTTCTCCTTCCATCCTCCTCTCTCTCTCCAGACTCTTTTTGAGACTTTCACTAAGCAGACCCAGCATGTTTTCACCTTTGTTGATGAAAAGTTTGAGGATGTTAGTTATAAAGAAATCATCATACAAATATACAACTCTTTTAAAGTAATTTATCTGGATATAAACACTGCAAGTTTCCCTTTTTATATTGATTGATTGATTGATTGATTGATTGTGTTTAGTACAGGGTCTACAGGGTCTCACTACATATATTGGACTCCTAGTGATCCGCTTGTGTTCAGCCTCCCAAAAGCTAGGGTTACAGATGTGAGTCACCACACCCAGTCTCAATCTCTGTCTCACTGGGTCCTGGGGGTGGGGCTGGCACAGTCAGTGGGGACTGAACCTCTGCTGAGTCTACCTAAACTGGTGCTTTAATTCACTGAGCTATTTGGCTGGCTCAAGTTTCCCTTTTAAAATGTCGATCCTTTTCTAAAATGTTATATTGTAACATAAGAGAAGACCGATGGAAAAAATGTTATCTGCAGTAAATACAGTACAGGTGGGATGGCTGCTTATATGATGCCAATGTATGATTAAATAAAGTATCCTAGCAGATTTTAAGAAGGGATACCCTCTTTCCTCTCTTTCTTCATCCCTTTGTCCTACCCACTTTTTCTCTTTTATTCTTTCTATTTACATGAAATAGAGTTGCTTATTGCCATCGTGGCTAATGAACGAGTCATGTAGAGTCTCTTTAGAGACACTGTCTTTGACCAGATACCTTGTTATTTTTGTTTGTCTCAGACACTTAGGAGCATGATGAAAGAGCTGAGATGCTTTACAATTATATTTACTGCAAAAAAAACCTAAGTAAGGCTACCTACATTCACGGTTAGATGTGGAGCTTTTCCTTCATACGCATTGAACAGCTCATTTATTCAATAATGGAAGGACATGCTTTTACTCATTGATCTAGTTTGCTGACAAATGAGACAAGGTTGACTGGTAGCAAATACTTTGCAATTACCTGAATCAATTCTTTTATACTTTTTGATGCTGGAAAACTGCTTCTTCAATATATGTTGTTGCTAACATTCTGTAAGAATTTTGCAAAAACAATTTTTATCTTTTGTTAATTGCAATAAATGGGACTTTTAGCAATAAGTAGCTTTTAGCAATAAACTTTTACCAATAAATATCACTTTTAGAGTTTATGTCTTTGGGGGATTGTGGGCTACTTAAGTGGCTTAAATGCCTGCACAGGCAATCCAGTCAGGCACAGGGTACTGTGCTTCCACCCACCCTTTAGGCAGCCTGAGCCAGCCAAAAAAGAAAAAAACAAGGCCCTCCCTAGAGTCTGTGCCTTTTAATCAAGTAGGAATTTTTGTTTGTTTGTTTGTTTGTTTTACAGAACTGGGGATTGAACTCAGGCCCTTGTGCTTGCCAGGGAAGTACTTATTCTACTAAGTATCTCTTTAGGCCCCACCCCCTTTTTTTTCAATGAGGTGAGAAGAATTTTATTTTCATCAGTGCCATTTATGTTGATTAAAGCATAAATTCAGTGTAATTTTTGATTGGGAACTTTGATAATATTACACTGAACCTTTCTAGCTCACCTCGGATTATAGAAATGAGCTATTTAATGTTGTATTGGACATCTCCAACAAGATGAGCCTTGCTCAGGGTAACTGAGCACATTCTTCTAAGCTGATACCAGCTCTCTTGCAGGAAGACTTTGCCTCTCGACTCCTTCTGCCTCACTTTCCCAAGTCTCTTTGTCTGTCCTTTATTTTATTTTATTTTTTATTTTTTTTCTTGTTTCAGAACTTTTGTTTGTTTATTTATTTTTATGGCCGGCTCAGCCTGCCCTGAGGGCAGAGCTGGTGCAGCATGTAGTACCGGGGATCAAACCACGGTCCCTGCAGCTGCCTAAGCTTTCCTAAGCAGGCACTTTAGACCACTGAGCCATCCTGCCGGGCCCATGTCTGTCCTTTAAAACTGGAAACATTTGAAAGAAGTAAGATGTTGTTTTCAGGTTTAATGCCTTGATTACAAGGATTTTAGAGAGCACTAAAGGGGCCTTTTCCTTGCCTGGGCTTAGGATCAGGTATTCCAATTTTGGCGTCCTTATACTGACACACAAGGACGAAACACAATTTCAGGCACATGAATGGAGTGTGTGTAAATGTGCGCCCACGTAGATGCATCCACATTCATATGCAAGAATGTAAATTTGATGGAAAGTAAAAATGTCAGAGAAAAATGAAACTCAACTTCAATTACTGGTTTTACCAAATAATTCCTCAAATAATTTGAGGAAGATTTCCAAGGGTGGTACCACCTGACTAAGAATGGAGATATCTGGGGAAATATCAGTATGAAAATTCATTGGCTTTGTGGTAAGCACAAAGTATTTGCCCATGTCAACATGGTTGGAAATGAAATTTTACATGTAAAATATGTCTAACATGGAAACAAACAATTTTATTAAGGAATTAGTAGGATACCTTTCTCTAAACTATAATGATATAGAATTCTTAATAAGTATTAACAAGTGTAAGCTGGGTGTGGTGGCTCACACCTGTAATCCCAGCACTCGGGAGGCTGAGGCAGGAGGATTGGTGAGAGTTCCAGACCAGCCTGGGCTACTAAAGTGAGCTCAAGGCCAACCTCAACTGCATAGCGAGACCCTGTCTCAAAAAGACAAAAAAAAAAAAAAAAAAAAAAAAAAAAAAAAAAAAAGTATTAACAAGTGTATGAGAATTAGTTGAACTGAATGGGATTTGAGTGTGATTAAAAGGAAAACTTTATATTAAGTTTATGTCTTATATGAACAGATATATATATATATATATATATAGCTTATGTCTATTTTTTACAATAATAAAATGCATATTGTTATCTTTGTTGTAGTTGTTCAGAGTACAAGATTCAGATATAATTTCTTGTCTAAACATCATCTGTATAGATCTTACTTACCATTGCACAAAGAGAAAGTAGCTGTATATATAGTCCAGGAGTCCATATAGTAGTGGATCATCAGGTCATCTGGAATTATCAGAAGCTGTTGACTTGAACCTTTTACAACTCAGCATATTCATATGCCTTCTTTTTTTAATACCTTGTGGTTAGACTTTTCTGCTGGATGGTTAAGACCAAGAAAAGCAAGACCTTGCTGGGTGTGGTGGCGCACGTCTGTAATCCCAGCACTCGGGAGGCTGAGGCAGGAGGATCAGTGCAAGTTCAAGACCAGCCTGGGCTACAAAAGTGAGCTCAAGGCCAGCCTGAACTGCATAGCGAGACCCTGTCTCAAAAAGACAAAAAAAAAAAAAAAAAAAAAAAAAAAAAAAAAAAAAAAAAAAAAAAAAAAAGAAAAGAAAAGCAAGACCTATATTACAAAAAAATGTGACTTTTGTATCTGACAAGGTCAGGCAAGTCCCCTCAGGATTTACCTTGAAACCATGTAGTGCAATTTGCAGAACTGCTGTCAGTGTCAGCCATCTAGATGAGTCATGGCCATTCCTTGACCAATTTGCTCTCTGTGAAAGTCTAAGAGGATGTTTTCTCTTCAGGTGACTCTCCTTAGGCACACTGTACACCATCAATCCCTTTCCTCTGTGGTCTCATAATCTCCTTGAACAGGAAATTTGGGACTCGCTGAGTTATAGGCTGTTATAGTACAAGTTCTTTTTTTTTTTAGGTTACTTGTTTTTTTTTTGTTTTTTAGAATTTTATTTATTTATTTTATTTTTTCTTGTTTCAGAACTTTTGTTTATTTATTTATTTTTATGGCTGGCTCAGCCTGCCCTGAGGGCAGGGCTGGCGCAGCATGTGGTGCTGAGGATTGAACCGCGGTCCCTGCTGCCGCCTAAGCTTCCCTAAGCAGGCGCTTTAGACCACTGAGCCATCCTGCCGGGCCCCAGTACAAGTTCTTTTATGTCCTGTGTCCTCATGATCTTGAAGGGCTAGAGCTAAAATATTGGCTATTCTTGTATCTTTTATTTTTCTCTAATTATTTGGTCTACCAATTAACCCTCCAGAAGATAATCTTAACGATATTATTCCCTATAACATGGGAACTTGAGCTTACATCACTATCTTTCTTAATATCAAACACCTTAGACAAAACATGAAATAGGTATTTTCCATCAATTGTTAATATTCTAAACTTTAAATCCCTGTAGAGGGCCTGGCAGGATGGCTCAGTGGTCTAAAGTGCCTGCTTAGGAAAGCTTAGGCAGCTGCAGGGACCATGGTTCGATCCCTGGCACTACATGCTGCGCCAGCCCTTCCCTCAGGGCAGGCTGAGCCGGCCATAAAAATAAATAAACAAACAAAAGTTCTGAAACAAGGAAAAAAAAAAATCCCTGTAGAATGTTAAAAACAAAAACAATTGGGCATTTTTACACAGACATTTAGGAACTAAAGCATTCACAAAATTGTAGCAGTACAATTCTCTGGCCTTTTTTTTCTTATATTCTTTTATTATATTTTTCTTTTATTTTTAAACAAACATTTACTTCAGAGAGAATATAGCAATAATTGATATGAAACTAGAAGCAGTGCATAATTAGAAGACCAGAATGGTAGGTATTCCAGGCCTGCTTTGACACATTGTTGTCCTCATTGTATTTGCTTAGTTCATAGATACCAATGTATATAGTTAGTCAGGGTGCAAATTCTACCAGTTACCTGCTAGTTTGAAATATCTGTTGGAGATTTTTAGGACCATTGTATTAGCCATATTTTGTATAGAAATGCATGGTTTTGCAACTACTGTGTTTCTTAACTTTTCTCCTAGCTCTCTCTTTGTTGTTTAATACTTTAATTTTTGTTTTCTATTTAACTGTACCTTTTCCTTTTTATTTCTTCTTTTGAGTTCTTATATTAGGGAGACTATATGCAATTTACACATGTAGCTCTGGTTTATTTCAATTATGAGTGTGTCTTAGTTACTTTTCTATCATTGCTGGGACAAATACCAGACACTCAAAATGAAGGAAGAAAAGGTTTATTTAGCTCACAATTTGTGAAGGTTTCAGTCCATATTTGGCTGGCTCAAGGCTGAGTGGAACTGGGCGGAGAGTATCCAGTTCATGGCAGCAGAACAGCAACAATCACAACAGAGGCAACAGAAGAACCAGAGGAGCAGAGAGCAACAGCTCTAGTCTCTCTGTCTCTCTTTATATTATGTTCAGGCTGTCTGCCTCAGCCTTCTACACCTTAGGCTATGCACATAATCCCAGAAGTACTTAAAACACATAATCCCAGTGACTCAGAAGTCAAGTCTCAATCTATAGAAGTCCCGGCCTAATGACTGCATGAGGCTTTGGGGGGACAATTAGACATAAACCATAACAGAGTGTTTGTTCAAGATACATCCACTTATATATGAAGACTTCAAGTTTATTATTCTTTACTAAGTGTGTAATACTCCACTGTATAAAAATACCACATCTTTTTCATCTATTCTTCAGGTGATGGGCATTTTGGTTGTTTCCAGGATTTGGCTATTACACATTGTGCTGCTACAAACATAGGTGTGCAAGTATCACTATGACATGATGTTTTCAGCTATTCTGGGATAATTCCCAGTAGGGAGATAGCTGAATTGAATGGGATTTCCAGTCCTAGTTTTAAGGAATCTCCAAACTGATTTCCACACTGGTTGCACCAGTCTGCATTCCCACCAGCTGTGGAGAAGGGTTCCTTTATCCCCACAGCCTCTCCGGCATTTGTTGCTGGTTGATTTCTTTATGATAGCCATTCTTTCTGGGGTGAGATGGTATCTACATGTTGTTTTAATTTGCATTTCGTAGATGGCTAGTGATATGGAGCATTTTTTCATGTATCTATTAGCTTCGAATATTTCTTCCTCTGAGAAGTTTGTGTTCATCTCTGATGTCTATTTCTGGATTGAGTCTTTAAATTTTGGAGCCCTAATGTTCTTTTGTTATTGTTGTTTTTGTTTTTTAGTTCTTTATAAATTTTTGACAGAAGACTTTTGTCTGAGTACTTGTTAAGATTTTGTTCAAAACTTATGGGTCCTCTTTTCACTTTGTTGGTAATTTCTTTCGATATGCGAAAGCTTCACAGTAAGATAAGGTCCCAGTTGTTAACTCTTTCAAGTATCACACATGCAATTTGTTTTTTGTCTACAAACAGCCTGCCTACACTGATATCTTTCAGATTCCCCCCTACCTTCTCTTCCAAGAGATTTAGTGTTTCTGTCATATTTAGATCTTTAATCCATTTTGACATTAGTTTATGCATGATGATGGACCTCGGTCAAGTTTTAGTTTCCAGCCTGTGGATATCCAGTTTTCTCAGCACCATTTGTTACAGAAGCTGTCTTCAGTATATACATTTGGCCCCATTTTTGAAGATAAGGTGACTGAGTGTGTTTGCAGTTGCTTCTGCATCTTCTAGTCTATTCCACTGATCCTCAGGTCTATTTTTTGGCAATACCATGCTGATTTTGTCATAGTAGTTTTGTAGTATAGTTTTCTCAGGAATTATAATGCCTCCTGCCTTGCCTTTGTTTCCCAGAATTGTCTTTCTTTTCTCTTCTAGGTCTTTTCTGGTTCCAAATAAATTTTAGGAATGATTTGTTTAGGTCCGTGAGGTATGTTGGTGGTATTTGATTGCGATTGCATTAAATAAATCTATATAACAATTTTGGGAGTATGGCCATCTTCACCATATTGATTCTTCCTATCTAGCAGCTTGGATTATCTTTCCATCTTCTGAAATCCAGTATGATTGCTTTTTTCAGAGTAATATAGTTTTCATTGAATAGATCTCTTAGTTCCTTAGTTAGATTAATTCCTAATTATTTCATTTTCCATGAGGCTATTGTAAAAGGTATTGCTTATTGAATTTCTCTCTCAGTGTGTTTGTTATCTATTTAGAGGAATGCTATTAACTTTTGCTTATTGACCTTGTACCCTGATAGATACGCTACCAAATTTGTGTATTAATTCAAGGAGCTTCTTGGTGGAGTGTTTTGGGTTTTCCAAGTAGAGTATAATGTCTTCTACAAATAATGATAGTTTAACTTCTTTTCCTATTCTTTTTTCTTTTATTTCTCTCCGTTGTCTAATGGCTGTAGCTAGTGTTTTCGGAACTGTGATGGATAGGAGTAGTGATAGAGGACATCCGTATCTTGTACCAGATCTGAGAGTAAAGGACTTCAGTTTTCCCCCACTTAGCAATATGTTAGCCATTGGATTATTACAGATGGCCTTTATCAGACTGAGGTAGAGGTCATCTATTCCAATTTACTGTGGGACAATGAACATCCATAAGTGTTGGACTTTGTCAGAAGCCTTTTCTGTACCTGTTGAAATGATTCCATGGTTTTTGGACTTCGCTGTATTGATATAATGTATTACCTTTATAGATTTGCATAGTTGACCCATCCTTGCATGCCTGGGATGAATACTACTGGGTCATTGTGTATCATCTTCTTAATGATTTTCTGTATTCTGTTTGCTGGCATATTTTTGAGGTGTTTTGTTTTGTTTTGTTTCATCTATGTTCATGAGAGAAATTGGACTGAAGTTCTCTTTTTTAGTTGCATCTTTCTCTGCTTTTGGT
The DNA here is from genome assembly GCA_004027025.1 of Myocastor coypus. Classification (NCBI taxonomy): domain Eukaryota; kingdom Metazoa; phylum Chordata; class Mammalia; order Rodentia; family Myocastoridae; genus Myocastor; species Myocastor coypus. The sequence continues at coordinate 25,466 of PVJA010014655.1, read as the reverse complement.
ATCAGTATAATATTTTCCTCCATGAATGATTTTGGGAGGATTTATTCCTTTTCAATTTCAATGAAGAGCTTTATGAGTATTATAATTATATGTTCCTTAAATTTCTTGTAAAATTGACCTGTGAATCCATCAGGACCTGAACTTTTCTTTGTCAGTAGAGTTTTTATTACATTTTGTATTTCATTGGCTGTTATTGAGTATTCTTATATCTTTTTTATTTAATTTTGGTAATTTGTACCTTTCTAGGAATCTGTCCATTTCATCTGTGTTTCAATTCTGTGACAGTAAAGATTCTTAGAGTAGCTATTAATGATCTTCTGTATCTATGCTGAGTCTGATTATTTTGTGCTTTTCAACCATTATTTCTTGAATTTGATTTTTTTCTTTTGTCTTGTTGATAAAGTTTGTTAGGGTCCTATCAATTTTATTTAATTTTTCAAAGGACCAGTTTTTGATTCATTAATTCTTTGTACTTTTTTTTTCATCTCAGTTGAATTAATTTCTCCCCTAATCTTTTGTAATTTACTCCTGTCTGGGCTTTGGTTTGGTTTTCCTTTTCTAGATGATTGAGGTACAGCATTAGAGTATTTATTTGTTCCCGTTCTGTTTTCTTAATGCACAAGTTCAGAAGTATGTTTCCCATGAGAACTGCTTTCATTGCATCCCATAAGATTCTGATAAGTTGTGTTTGAATTTTGAATAAATTGTAGATATTGTTTAATGTCTTATTTCATTTCATATGTAACCCATTGCTTACTGAGGATGATGCCATTTAATTTCCATGTATTTCTGGGTTTCTTGAGGATTCTTTTGTCATTTACTTGATTTCATTGCACTATGTGAAGCTGAAAAAGTTTGTATTCAGAAGTGGTCTAAAGCGACTGCCTGAGAAAGCTTGGGCGGCTTCAGGGACCACAGTTCGATCCCCGGCACCACATGCTGTGCCAGCCCTGCCCTCGGGGCGGGCTGAGCCGGCCATAAAAATGAGTGAATAAACAAACAAAGGTTCTGAAACAAGTACTAAAAAAAAAAACAAAAAGAAGTGGCTGGGTGGAATACTATATATGTCCACTAAATACGTTTGTTTGAAATGCTGGTTCAGTTCTGTTACTTCTTTGCTAATTTTTATTCTACTTAACCTATCTGTTTGCAATAAGGGTATGTTAAGATCTCCTGTTAGGCTTGTCATATTGGACATTAGAATTTTCATGCCCATTAAGATTTGTCTTATATAGCTGGATGCTCCTGTGTTAGGTGCATACATATTTGTGAGTGTTATCCTTTCCTCTTGAATTTTTTCCCTAACCAGTATGCAGTGGCCTTCTTTACCTCATTTCACCCTTCTAGGTTTGAAGTTGAGACTCTCTGAGAATGTGATTGCTACTGCTGCTTTTTTATGACGTGCTGGGTCAGGTGGTTTTTTGTTTGTTTGTTTGCTTTTTTGCCATCCTTTGACTTTCAGCCTATGAATTTCTTCATGAGTTAAGTGTGTTATCTTTTCTTTTAATTTGTTTATGAGATACTGTTTGGTTTTGCTTCCTAATCCACTATGCCAATCTATTTCTTTTCATTGGTGAATTGAAACCATTTACATTGATGGTTATAATTGAAATGTATTGACTTATGCTTGTCATGTTATTTGCCTGCTGTTGTTTACCCCTTTATGTCGTGTGTTTAATTTTTTACCCCACTTAGTGGATTTTTTTCATTCTCATTCATGATGTTCTTGGCATTTTAGTTCCTGTTTTTAATCTACTTTAGTAGTGTGTGTAGGGTTGGCTTTGTTATCATGAAGTTGTTTAGATTTTCTTTGTCATAGAACTATTTTTCTTGTCCATCAAATTTGAGAGTCTTGCAGGTTGTATCAGTCTGGGCTGGAATTTGTTTTCATGAAGGACTTCAAGTACTCTAGTCCATGCTCTTCTTGACTCCATGGTTTGTGAAGTGAAATGTGCCATTATTCTGATGGGTTTTTCCTTAAATATAATTTTTTTTTTTCTCCAGTGGCTTTTAGTATGTTATTCTTGTGCTGGATTTGTGGAATCTTGACTATTATATGTCTGGGTGTGTTTGTAATTGGGTTGATGTAATTTAGAGTTCTACATGCTTTAGTTACTGAATGTCAAATTGTTTCTCTGTATTTGTGAAGTCTGTTATTTCTTCTGCCCATATTCTTTTTATGTCATTTGTTTTGACTTCTTCTTTCTTGTTTGTGCCTATTAATCTCATGTTTTTCATTTTTGCATCATTTTATATATGACGAATTATTTTTTTCCTGCATCCTTGCTGTTAAGAGATCCTTTCTTACCTTTTCACTTGCTGCTGCAGTGTCTTCAAGATCGGAAACTCTATCTTCACTTTCATTCAGATGGCTTTGCCTGCTCATCATTAAGGTTTTAAGTTGTTTGAGTCTGCTTCATGCTATCTGTTTCCAATATTGTTCATTCAAGGAATCCAAAGTTTTTCTAATCTCCTCTAATTTTTTGTCAATGTGCTCTTCATAGCAGTTAAGTTCTTTCATTATGGTTATACTCTTTTTGCTTCATAAATTATTCCTG
>PVJA010014655.1:0-22808 GCA_004027025.1 Myocastor coypus | reverse complement strand
GATCTTAATAATTTAGAGATTTCTTTTTTTGTTTCAGAGATTATTTCTGATCTGATTTCCTCTATACCTTTGTGCAGTTGTTTCTTTACTTCTGACACTATTAATTCAGAGATTTCAGTGATTCCCATTTTTTTCTGTGCTGGTGTCTCCTGCATTTTTTTCTGGGTGGCCTTGGGGCCTGAGGTTGCATTTTGTTCCTTCTCTTTGTTACTTTGCACAGCACTGTCCTCTGACCTTTGGTATAGTGCTTGGTGCAGATATACCTTTAGCATAATTGTTACCCAAAAGAGATTTTATGGTTAAGGCAGTTATAGCTTTATATTTATAGATCTACAGTTATTTACAGTAATAATGGGTAGTGATACTTACAGTTGACAAACTTTTGTAACTAATGAGTTTGTCTTCTACACAGTAAGAGCAAACCTTATGTCTGTGTAGCTAAGCAGATATTAAATAGGGAGTTTATAATTAATTTACTTCTCTTAAGTTCTATCTGATTACTTCATCTTGTTTCTGGGGCCTTTATAGTTGGCTAGTTCACCAGGTTACCTGTTGCCTCCTCTCTAGATTAAGAGAAAAAAAGACCAAACACTGCCATGGAGCTTGGTCTAGCAAAGTGTCTCAGCTGACTGGGTCCAGATCCAGCAAGTTTGAAATCATCCTGTTGTGCCTAGCTTGGGTCTGGCCTTTGCTTTTAGCTTCTTCCTGCTATAGCGCCTGGGAGTGAACCCCACATACAAGCTGGACCTGGGCTAGGTCCAGAAGAGGTGAAGGTCAGTGTGGCATGCAGTACAGACCAGGAAGTCTCTCCCATGTGCCGATGCCTCGGACAGATGGGTCCAGAGGAAATGGTGGTTGGTCTGGCGGCCACATTATGTCTGTATATTTCAGTTGTCTATTTAATTTTAATTTTATAATTGCAATACACATTTATAAATATAACTGCTTTCCTTTTTCTTTTTCTTTCTTTCTTTCTTTCTTTCTTTCTTTCTTTCTTTCTTTCTTTTTTTTTTTTTTTTTTTTAATCTTTTTGAGACAAGGTCCCGCTATGCAGTTCAGGCTGGGCTTGAGCTCACTTTTGTAGCCCAGGCTGGAACTTGCACCAATCCTTCTGCCTCAGCTTCCCAAGTGCTGGGATTACAGGCGTGAGCCACCACTCCTGGCTTATAACTGCTTTTCTTGATGCTTGTTTTTCTGATAGTGTTATACCTGTTTATAAATATATTCAGCTATCATATGCTTCCTGTCTTTATGCAGACTTTTTTCATATTTATGTTTTATCTGTTAGTGTTTTATGTTAGTTTACCCTGAACTTTTTCTCTTTTTAATCCACTGGTACTTTTAATATAAGTAATATTGTTGGAAGTAGCTTCAACATTTTGTATTTGCTTTCTGATTCTCTCAGTTGTTCTTTACTTGCTTTTTTCTCAGTGTTTCTTTACTTGCTTTTTTTTCAGTTTATTTTAATTTTTTACGTAAACCTATTTAAATTTATCAGCTTTTTCATTCTTTTTGTTTAATGCATGTCTTTAATATTTTAAATCTAGAGTTGGTATCACACCAATTCATATAAAATGTAAAAATACTATAATCATGTGTGCTTCCATAATATAACCTTTGCTTTATGCTATAATTGTAACAGATATTACCTGCATGCACATTATAAAATCCTTCAATGTAAATATTATAGTAGTATGTTTGAATATCTGAATGTTATCTAGGAACATTTTCCTTAAGTCCAAAGAGCTTCCTTTAGTATTTCTTATAGATCTCTAAGTTCTTATTATCTAAAAATATTATATGCAATCTGTTCTTCTGAAGATTATTTTTAGCTGATTTGCCATTTTCCTTTTAGCACTTAGTATATTATTCCATTGTCCCCTGGCCTCCGTTGTTTCTGATGAGAAGTTAGGAGAAGGCAGGTTATTCTCTCTATATGGTAGTATCTCAGATTATTTATTTTACTCCATAATTTTGGAAAAAAAATGATCAGGCTCATGTTTGTACTTGAAAGATGTCTGCCGTTGTGGTCATCACCTGATGCGGAGTTTTGAAAACAAAAACAAAATTCTGCTAAACACTTCTGTTTGAGAACCAAAACGTTCACAAACAAAAGCATTCATGAACTGAGGTACCACTATGCGGTATTAATTTTGTTTAACTGATTTTAAGCTTTTCTCATCTGTGCTTTTAACAATATGAAGATGCACTGACTATAAATGGTGTTATTTCTGTTGTGCTTGATGTTTACTGTGTTGTTTCAATTTATAAATTTATATTTTCTGCTCGAATTTGGAAAGTTTTTTTGTAACTTCTTCAAATATTTTTCTTTGTATCCTTTCTTCATCCTCTTAGCGAAGTCCAGTTATCCAAGGTGTAACCAAAGTATAAGATGGATATTTAAATTTTAAGAATATTACATTAAAAATTACATTGCCTTTAATTCCCCTCAAAATACTCTCCTCACTTACACACTTAACCAGCATTTTTGCCACTTTTGGAAGCAGTTCTGGAAGTTTTCTTCAATTAGTGTCTTTATGAGGTATAATAAAAAGTTCAGTGACTGATGCTGTTAGTACCATGCAACAGAAGGCAGATTCATTAAAAAAGGCTAGGGGGAGATAGCTCAGTAGCATAATAGCCTGCCTGGCAAGCACAAGGTCCTGAGTTCAATCCGTGTTATGTAAAGAATATATATATTGTGTTGTACATTTTCACCCACTTTATTCACCAATTATGTGCCATATAAAAGTTGAAGTGACCATAACACTTAAACATTGTGAATGCCATGACAACTCAACAGAAGACATTCACAAAAGAGGACTTCCAGAACTGCTTCTGAAAGTGGAAGAACAATGGGATAAGCATGTTTACAGTGAAGAGGACTGTTTTGAAGGAAATTAGTGGCAGTGTGCTTTACCCTAGGATTTTTAAAGATCGAATTATTCATCACATATTTGATCACTATTTGTGTGCTCCATACATTACTGAAGTTTTATTATTTTCAAACTTCTTTGTTTCATATATTTTCTGTTGATTTATCTTCACATTCATTTATTCTATCATCTCCCATCTATATTAAATCTTTCTCTGTTTTTAAAATAAATATTTATTATAATTTTTAGTATGTAGTACTCTTGTTTTTATCTCACTTTAATCCTTTGAGATTTCCTGCTAGTTTATTACTTTTTGAGAGCATATTATTTTTTATATTGTCAAGAAATTATTTCCTTTGAATATCCATTTTAATGAATCTTAGAGTCTTCCTTTTATTTCCATTTTTTGATTATGGATCACTTTTCCCTACTCCATTGTATGTTTAGTGATTTCTGAATGTATTGTGATGATATGCTATAGAGACTCAGTTCTTATGTAGTTTTCTAGTGTTGATTGCTTTTGGGGGTCTTGTTGTTGATTTCATTGGTTTAAAGTGGAGAACTTGTCTGGAATTAAATTATAAAGTGCAGTCTCCATTTTTAGCCTTAGCTTGGCTGCTTAGAGTTTGCCGTAAACATGCATTTTTCAGAGGTCAGTGAGAGACTTGAGAGAAGTATTTTTGTAAAATTTACATCACCTCCTATGGCGTCTCTCTTCTGGGATCACCATTTTCACCACTTCCGCGTCCTGGTGCTGTAGTGCTCACTCTCAGCATACCTGTTTTTTTTTTTTTTCAAGTTTAATTTTTTTAAAAATTTTATTTATTTATTTTTTCTTGTTTCAGAACCTTTGTTTGTTTATTCACTCATTTTTATGGCTGGCTCAGCCCGCCCCAAGAGCAGGGCTGGTGCAGCATGTGGTGCCGGGGATTGAACCGCGGTCCCTGAAGCTGCCCAAGCTTTCCCAAGCAGGCACTTTAGACCACTGAGCCATCCCACCGGGCCCCCCAAGGAAACACTATTTTTATTTTATTTTACTTTTTTGTTTGTTTATTTATATCTATGGCCGGCTCAGCCTGCCCTGAGGGCAGGGCTGACGCAGCATGTGGTGCCAGGGATGGAGCCATGGTCCCTTCAGCCGCCTGCAGGCGCTTTAGACCACTGAGCCATCCTGCCAGGCCCTCAGTATACCTTTTAAGTAAATAAGCATATATATTTTCTTCAAGTTTTAGCCACCCACACTAACTTACCTGAGAAAAAAAAGCCATAAACTCAGAACATTCACCCAATGTCCTGGTCCATTCTTTCAATATTAATTCTAGTTTCTCCCTTTCTTCAGAAATTTGTTTATCTATTTTATCTGTAAGAAGGTTGGCTGGATGGAAACCATCTATTCATACCATAAAGAGATGTTGTCATTTATTTTGTATTGTGGGAGATTCCACTAGCATCAAATAATAATAGTGAGGAAAATATTTGTCTTTAAATATTTTCTTTACAAAAATCTTTCTGTTCTCAGGATATTCTATAAGGCTATAAACTTTGCTTCAGGGCAGAAACTGTTAGTCCATCAGGAGACTATTTATTTATTTGTTTGTTTTCAGCAGGAGACTTTTTAAATTAAAGTGAAAGCAGTAAATTCTCCTGCAAATCCCAGAGGTCCTTTAAAATAAGTGATTAGCAAGAAATATGGTATTTGATAGTGGTCTTCTTTGGAGGTTTCTTAATATTCAGACCTATAAATTACATAGCATTTCTGTTTTTGATGTTTGCCAAACTACATGTTGTTGCTCCTTTATCCTTTCCTATTTTGAGTTGGGATTTATAGAAGTACGATAGGAGAATAGAAATGTTAAAATTCATGGAAAAAATAAATTTTAAAAGCATTCTTTGCTTGAGTACTAATAAAAGTCAGATTATACAACACTGAAATGTTAACATGGAGATAGTACATGTGAAAGGAAAGGGCAGAGGAAAGAAAAGCAACGGAAATCTCTTTGTTAAAGCAAAAAGATTGGAATCTCTTATGAACATGTGATTTATACATAGAACATTGTGGAAGGCAACTTCATTAATGGAATTTCTTTACATAGTGAGAGGGAGGAAGGGAGAGGGCAAGGGATTTTGTTTGATTACGAGTCTAGGCTATGCAAAATATCTGTATTTTTGGATGTTGAGGTGCTTCTGGCTTTACAGCTTTGCTAAGAATTACTCGAATATCTTTAGTCTCATCAGATTTGGCATCCCAAGAATAATTCTTGATGTACATTTAAAGAGGAAAGCAATCTGAATTGTTTTACAATCAGAGTTGCGATTTGAGGGCATTAGTCTTAGGATCATTTTCCAGAAAATCACATTATAAAGAAAAAATAATCATTTGCAAAGATTGCAAACAAAAAAAGGATTAATTTAGATGATGCTGAATGACTCGGTGAATTATGGAAGTAAACAAATAAGCTGAGACTACTTTGATTTTCATTTGTAGAGACCTGGATGAGTTCAGATAGGTTTGGAGATTATTTTGCAGGCTAGAAAGATTCCCTGTCATGGAACTTAGAGATCAGATTGCTGACAGGAATGTGGACAATAAAGACAACACTCAGGAAGTTTCAGATAAGAACAAGAACTCCTGATCGAAATTTTTACCGAGTCCTGAGACTATGGTAAATGAGGGTAAGCGTAATGAACCATTGGAATTGGTGAAGGAAGGTCAAGGCAGCCTAGCTTTTATTTAAGTAGTTGCATAAGTGGGGCTAGTTTGAGGTAGATTTGCTGCAGAAATTGGGGTAAAAAGCAGAGCAAAACATTCTGAAAATCTTTAATTTGTGCTCAGAAGGAACTATGTATAAATTCAGGGCCAGAAGATGTGTGCCTGCTAAAGATTATCACCATTTAAAAGAAACCAAATCTCTTGAACAGGATAAGTACAAAGAAGCCTTGAGATAATCTCAGAAATAAGCAAGACAAGATCCATCACAGGCTCAAGCATAAAAGTGTGCCAGCCTTTCATCTAAGAAAGAAGAGAGCCCCAGAGACCCTAGTTTAGTAACTGAACCTCTTGGGTTTCTAGAATTTATTTCACTGTTCCTAGCCATACAGGCATAGAGGCCATTACAGCCATGGTCTAAGGGAGCCTGGCCACAGCTTTGGCTGGCAGCACACTTGGGCATTGTCCATGAAATAATGGTTTTATGAACAGGCAGGAATGCAAGAGTTGAATCAGGGATGACTCTACTCAGTTTTTGAAAGAAAACCTGGGAAGCTAAGGAAGGAGCTCTAGAGATAGAGTAGTAAAACTATGTGAACAAAGCCAGAGTTACAGTGCACACTCCAGGAAGTCAAAGACACCAGCAACATGGAATGTTTTCTGAGAAATGATACCAAGGAAGAGGCAGTGGCCGGCAAGGTCAAGGGGTGGGCCTTACCAGCTTTAGCACTATGTGTCAAAGATGTGAGATATGGAGCTCCAAGGCTTGATGTTTGCTTCACTTTGACCCAATTGTTTGATCCCTTTTCTTTTGGTGTGGAACTATTAATCCAGGCCATTGTACTTAGGGGTTATGTAAATTATTTTGATTGTTTTCAAAGGTTGATAGCCTAGATTTTGCTTTTAGTCTCTGAAGAGGTGTCTTTCTTTCTTTCTTTTCTTTTTTTTTTTTTTGAATATTTAAAATTTTATATTAAATAGTAAAAATAACAGAAACAAACATAGAAAAAGAGTAGCAAGCACAGAATTTCAAAACAAGAACAAAAATTTTACAATGTTTATATTACATATTTTCACCATCAAATCTGTTTAGATTAATTTGGTCAAATAATTAAACATTAACACTTTCAGTAAACCTTAATTTTTTTTTAACTCTTCCAAATGCATTTTGTATTTAAGTCACTCTTCTAAAAAAAAAAAATTATAGGGGTTGAGAATGCAGAAAATGCAAAGTCCTTAGTTTGATTCCTGGCATACACCAAAAAATTAATTAATTAATTAATTAATTAACTCTTCTTTTGAGTTGTTACACTAGAGAGAGTATATGATATTTGCATATGTAGGTCTGGTTTATTTCACTTATTACTATATGTTCAAGATGCATCCACTTATATATGAAGTCTTCTAGTTTATCATTCTTTATAGCTGAGTAATATTCCATTTTATGAAAACACCACATCTTTTTCAACCATTCTTCAGATGATGGGCGTTTTGGCTGTTTACAAGATTTTGCTACTACCAATTGAGCTGCTATGAACATAGGTACGCAGATATCACTATGATATGATGTTTTCAGCTCTTCTGGGAAAAGTCCCAGTAGGTGGATAGCTGGATTGAATGGGATTATGAGTTCTAGTTTTTTTAAGGAGTCACCACAATGCTGTCCATAACGGTTGCACCAGTTTGCATTCCCACCATCAGTGGAGAAGTGTTCCTATTTCTCCACAGCCTCTCCCAACATTTGTTGTTGCTTGATTTCTTTATGGTAGCCATTCTTTCTGGGGTGAGATGGTATCTAAGTGTTGTTCTGATTTGCATTTCACAAATGACTAGCAATATGGAACATTTCTTGATGTATTTATAAGCTCATTTCATTTCTTTCTCTGAGAAGTTGTGTTCATCTGAGATGCCCATTTCTGGATTGGGACTTCAATTTTGGGACCCTAATGTTTTTCAGTTCTTTATAAATTCTAGATAGAAGACCTTTGTCTGAATACTTATTATTTAAAATGTTTTGAAATTTGTGGGTTGTCTTTGCACTCTGTTGGTAATTTCTTTTGACATGAAAAATCTTCTCAGCCAGAGGAGGTCCCAGTTGATTCTTTCAAGTGTTAAATGCACATTTTGATTTTTGTCTATGAATTCGTTGCCTATCTTGATGTCTTCAGGATTTCTCCCACTTTTTCTTCCAGGGGATTTAGTGTTTCTCTTTTAATATTTAAATGCTTAATCCATTTTGACTTTAGTTTAATGGATAGTGATAGACCTGGGTCAAGTTTTAGTTTTCGGTATGTGGAGGGCCAATTTTTCCATCACCTTTTGTTAAAGAGGCTATCTTTCTCTAGAAAACATGTTTGGTCCCTTTTTGGAAGATTAGGTGGGTGAATCTGTTTCTGTTTGCTTTTTCATCTCCTAATCTATTCCATGGTCCTCAGATCTATTTTTTTGCCAATACCATACTGATTTTATTACTGTAGCTTTGTAGTATAACTTTAGGTCAGCAATTGTAATGCCTCTTGCATTGTCTTTTTTTCCCCAGGATTGTCTTTGCAATTCTGGGTCTTTTTTGGTTCCAAATAAATTGTGGGAATGATTTCTTCAGGTCTGTGAGGTATGTTAATGTTATTTTGATAGGGATTGCATTAAATGTGTACAACAGCTTAGGGAGTATGGGCATCTTTACAGTGTTGTTTCTTCCTATACAGGAGCAAGGTATATCTTTCCATTTTCTCAAATCCTTTTTTCACAGTACTGTAATTTTCCTTGAAAAGGTCTTTTACTTCTTTAGTTAGGTGAGTTCCCAAGTATTTCATTTTTTTTGTGCTACTGTAAAATATATTGTTTCTCTAATTTCTCTCTCAATGTGTTTGTTATCTGTGTAGAGGAATGCTATTGAATTTTGTGGTTGACTTTGTACCCTACAGTGCTACTGAATTTGCATATTAATTCTAGTAGCTTCTTGGCGGAGGTTTTTTTTTTTTTTTTTTTGATCTTCCAAATAGATTATCATGTCATCTGCAAATCATAATGATAGCTTGACTTCTTCTTTACCTATTCTTATTCCTTTTATTTCTCTCTCTAGTTTAATGGCTGTAGCTAATGATTCCAGAAATATACTGAATAGGAGTGGCAACAGGGGACATTGCTGGCCTTGTACCTGATCTCAGAGTAAAAGACTTCAGCTTTTCTCCATTTTAAATTACGTTAGCCGTTGGATTGTCATAGATGGCTTTTATCAGGCTGTGGTAGCGGCCCTCTACTCTGATTTTCTGTAGGACTTTGAACATTAATGAGTGTTGGTCTTTGTCAGAAGCATTTTCTACATCAGTTGAGATGATCATGTGGTTTTTGCCTTTGGCTCTATTGATATAGTGTATTACATTTATAGATTTGCATATGTTGAGCCATTCTTGCATCCCTGGGATGAATCATACCTTTTCATGTTGTGTAATCTTGATGATTTGCTGTATTCTATTGGTGAAGATTTTATTGAGGATTGTGGCATGTATGTTCATGAGAGAAACTGGTCTGTAGTTTCCTTTTTTAGTTGCATCTCTCCCTGGTTTGGTTATCAGTGTACTACTTGACTCTAGGAATGATTTGGGGAATATTTTTTCCTTTTCAAGTTCATTAAAGAATTTGAAGAGTATTCGGATTATGTCTTCTATAAATTTCTTGCAGAATTCAGCTGTGAATCCATCAGGACCTCAACTTTTCTTTGTCAGTGTACTTTTTATTATATTTTTTATTTAATTGACTGTTACTAAGTTATTGGGAGTTGTTATGTGGTCCTGATTCAGTTTTGGTAATTTATACTTTCCTAAGAATCTGTTCATTTCATCTGTGTCTTCAGTTCTGTGAGGTAAAGATTCTGAAAGTGGCTATTTGTGATTCTCTGAATCTCAGCTGAATCTGTAGTAATTTCACCCTTTTCATTCCTTATTGCTTGAATTTATTTTAGTCCTTTCTTTCCTCTTTTTGATGAAGTTAGCTAGGGGTTTATCAATTTTATTTAATCTCTCAAAAAAAACCCAGCTTTTTGATTCATTAATTTTTTGTGTTGGTTTCTTTGTCTCAATAGAGTTAATTTCTGCTGTAATCTTTGCAATTTCCTCCTGTCTTTGAACTTTGGGCTTCATTTGCTCTTCCTTTTCTAGTTGGTTTCCGTGTTATATTAGAGTATTTATTTGCTCCTGTTTTGTTTTAATGTGTGAGTTCAGGGCTATAAATTACCCTCTAAATACTGTTTTTATTGCATCCCATAAATTCTAGTAGGTTGTATTTGAACTTTCATTAAGTTGTAAATGTTGTTTAATTTTTTGTTTAATTTCATCTGTAACCCAGTGATTGCTGAGAAGGGTATTGTTTAATTTTCATGAATATCAGGGGTTCTTGTGATTTCTTTTGTCATTTAGTTCCAGTTTCATTATACTGTGGTCACATAACATATATGGTATAATTTGTTTTCTTGCATATATTTAAGCATGACCTGTGCACTGGTATGTCATCAATTTTTGAAAATGTCCCCTGTGCAGCTGAACAAAATGTGCATTCAGAGTGGTTGGGTGGAACATTCTATGTATGTCCTCTAAGTCCAGTTGTTGCAAGATCTTGTTCAGTTCTGCTACTTCTTTGCTAATTTTTTGTCTGCTTGATTTATCTTTTTGGGATAAAGGGCTATTAAGGTCTCCTGTTAAGATTTTGGTTTTCAATAAATTTTTCTTGTCCATTAAGAGTTTTGTCTTATATAACTTGGTGTACCCATGTTGGGTGCATACATATTTATTAGTGTTACCTCTTTGCCTTGAATTTTTCCCCTAACCAGTATGTAGTGGCCTTTATTTTGTTTGATCAGTCTGGGTTTGAACTTTAGACTGTCTACAATCAGGATTGTTTCCCCTTCTTTTTTTTTTTTTTTTTTTTGAGGTGCTGGGGCATATAGTATTGTTTTCCATCCTTTAACTTTTAGCCTATGAGTTTCTTTATGAGTTAAGGGTGTTTCTTGTAAACAGCATATTGTTGGACTTTGCTTCCTTATCCGCTCTGCCAGTCTATTTCTTTTAGTTGGAGAATTGAGTCCATTTACATTGATGGTTATAAATGAAAGGTAGTGACTTATGGTTGACATGTCTTTTACTTACTAGTGTTTACTCCTTTTCTCCTGTTTGTTTGCCCTATTTGTGGGGTTCTTTCTGGTGGCATTTGTAGAGATTAGGACATTTTGGTCTTCCTCTAAAATATGTTTTAGTAATCTGTGTAGAGTTGGCTTTTTTAAAATATCATTTTTAATAAGAAATGACTATAAGGTAGTTTCAAAACACATTAGTAGTACATTCTCAATAATTGACAAATTGTATAGTGTTGTCTTCATTATAGTTATACAGAGCATAGGGTGTAGACATGAAGAATTTTCTGATCGATATTGGTAAGGAAAGAGAAAAGAAAAAAAAGAAAAACATTTTTTTCTCTTTGAACTGAGGTGAAGTAGCTGTATACACAGTCCAGTGTTTCTTATTTGTATTGGGTTACTGGTGAAACTGGTAATGTTGGAGGTTGTTGATTTAAGCCTACTCGCAATCAACACCTCACTCTTTTTTATTACACCTCTAAAAGACCAGAATGGCAGGCATCCCAAGCATGAAAAATATTTTAAGGATTCTTAGGACCAATATCTGATTCATCCTGTGTACATAAGTACATGGTTTTGTTCCAGCTATGCTTCCTCTCTTTTCTACTTCCAGTCACTTCATTGTTTAATCCTTAAGTCTTTGATTACCATTCAGCTGTGTTATGTGTAGGATTGGCTTTGACATCATCAAATTCTTTAGTTGTTTCTTGTCATGGAAGTATTTCACTTCTCCCCCATTCTTTAAAGAGAATTTTGCAGGGAATGGCAGTCTGGGCTGGAATTTCTTTTCATGGAGGACTTGAAGCACTCTGCTCCATACTCTTCTTGACTTCATGGTTTGTAAAGAGAAATCTTCCCTTATTCTGATGGGTTTTCCTTTAAATGTGATATGTTTCTTTTCTCTAGCAGCTTTTAGTATATTATTCTTCTGGATTTCTAGGATCTTGACTATTATATGTCTGGGTGTGTTTTTAGTTGCGTTGATGTTATTTGGAGTTCTATATGCTTCAGTTAACTCAATGTCTGATTGTTTTCTCATATTTTGCAAGGGTTTTTTTGTGCCATACTTCTATAGATATTCTTTTTATATCATTTGTATTGACTCTTTCTCATTGATTCCTGTTAATCTCACGTTGTTCATTTTTGCATTATCTTACAGATGTTCAATTATTTTTTTTCCTACATAATGGTTGTTTTTATGAGATCCTTTCTTACCTTTTCACTAACTATAACTGTGTCTTTAAGATCTGAAATTCCATCTTTACCTTTGTTCATATGGTGTTGCCAGGTTGTGACTGAGATTTTATTTTCCCATATATCTGATTGAACCTGTTTCATGTGTTTTATTTGTTTCCTATATTGCTCATTCAAGGATTCCATCATTTTTCTAATCTCTAATTTCTTATCAGTGTCTTCTTTAGAGGCATTTATGAAATCTTTCATTATAGTGATCCTTTCTTTTTCTACTTCAGAGGTTGTTTCTGCTCTCATTTCCTCTCTACCTTTCTTTAGTTGCTCTTTTACTTCAGACACTGTAATTTAGAGATGACTTTTTTTTTTTTTTTTTTACTTTAGATGTTATTTCTCATCTGATTCCCTCCATACTTGTCTTCAGCTGTGGTTTTACTTCAGGCTCTAGTTATTCAAAGATTTCTTTTTTAACTTCAGAGGTTATCTCCAATCTGAGTTCCTCTACACGTTTCTGTATTGTTTTGTTCACTTCAGATGTTACTAATTCAGAGATTTCGGCTTCGTTATTCCCATTTTCTTCTATGGTAGTGTCTTCTGTATTTGTTTCAGGTGGGCTCCAGATCTCAGATTCCATCTTACTCCTTGTCTGCGTCATTCTATATAACAGTGACCTTTGGTACTGAACTGCATGCCGGTGGGTTTGTTTGTCAGTAGGGATTGCTCGAGCCACACTGGGCCAGGCTGCTGTGTTGGCTGTGCCTGTGGCAGGCGTGTGGTAGAGGTCTCACTCATGGGGCAGGCCTGGCTGCTGGGTCAGCTGTACTTCCAGTGGGCAAGGTGTTGTCTTTTTATACTGCTAGAACTCTTGGGACTTTGGGAAATGAGTTATTGTATTCCTGGTTGTGCAGAGAGCTGTTGTATTACATTAGGAAGAACCATGAATTTGATATTACTTTAATTTGAAAATTAAGTATGATTTAGGAGACATAGTATGGTATCAAGTTGAAAAGGGGTGAGTGTGACAATTAGACTGGAGTGTCACCTTGATTGTCTTTGGGAGTTGCTCAGGTGCTTGGCAAAGCACACTTCTAGGTACGTCTTAATACATGTGGAAGCTTGCCCTGAGATTTCTATGACCAGTCCCTCCCTTCCTCTGTTTCCATGCTCTGCTTGCCATCTGCCAAGAACTAAGCATCTTTGAAATGCTCTTCTCCCATGATATTTCTGCCAAGGAATGTGCTATCCATCGACTATATACCTTTAAAATGTAAGGCAGATTAAATCTTTCCTGTTGTTTTTATTACTATCTTTTTAATATTTTATTTATTTATGTCTTACAGGGTCTCACTACACAATTCAAACTTGTAATGGTCCTCTTGTTTCAGACTCCCCAGTGCTGGCATTATAGGCATGTGCTACCATGCCCTATTTCATCATGGGGACCAGCATAGCATGTGATATTGGGGATCAAACCTGGGTCCTTGTGCTTGCCAGGCAGGCCCTTAGACTGCCAAGCTATCTTCCTGGCCCGTTCCTGCTTTAAATTCTGGGTGTTTTTGTCAGTGGTGAAGCTCAACCTGTATAATAGTATGTGCCTTTTGTGTGTAAAGAGCAATTCATTTAAATGTAGTGTTATTCTTTTATGTATAAATTATTGTCTCCCTCCCTTCCTTGCCCTTCCCATCCCTCCCCTTCCTTCCCTTCTCTTCCCTTACTCTTCCTTTCTTTTCTTTTTCTGTCTCCTCCTCTCCCTTCTTTCCATCCTTCCTTTTTCACCCCTTTCTCAAACTAGCAATTTCACTAAATTTCCTGTAGAATGACTCAGTGACAAAGTTACTTTCGAAATCAGAGTGGTTAATTACGTTCCCACACTTACTAGTCTTTATGTTTGGATAGCAATGTGTTCTTGGCTACAGAAGGAATTTGCTGACATCCTCAACCCCATGTAACCTTAAATACTTTACTGAGATGGCAAAATCATGCATCTTTATAGGATTTGGTTGTCAATCTCTGCTCCATATCTGTTTTATAAAGATCTAGGAAAACTGCTATTTCCTGCTTTCTAGAACTCACTGATATGAATTCAATACTGTAGACTAGGATTTCATCATGGGATTACATGAGATTTGTTATATTGTTGAGATGGGTTGACAAAGGTATACTGCTGGCTCTGATAAGCAACTGGTAGTTTTGACTTTCTAGAATAAAGAAAAAATGATAAATATTTTTCATGTGATACCTGTACATTCCATTAAGTATGCTGATTTGATCCTGTGAGAAGCTGTTATCTAGTTCAGCTGTAATTATTATGAGAACTTTCTTTTATTAAAACCCACTGTTATTCTCTAAAATCCATCTATCTTTTGCACTAGCTCAGTGTGGATACTTGAATTACGTGATAGGAAACTTGTAGGTGTTTATGTTTAGTCAATTTTATTAATATTTGAAGATATTCCAAAGTAGGTCTTTTCTATGATAATAGATCTTAAACCACAGTCAGGAAAATAGTCTAGGAATGTGGGAATCCAGCTTCTTAGGCTTTCCCCCTTAACATATCTAAAGAATATTATAAATATTCAGAGGGTATGTTTAGGCTAGCTGTGCAGTACAATGTATTGAGCTTATAATGACATAGTTACTCCTTGGTTGATAAGCCACAGGCATGGGATGATCCATTAAATAATCTGATCAAGGGGTGGTGGCATTATGTGTGTGTGTATTATAGATTTTCATGATATATATATATATATATATATATATATCAGATATATATTACAGATTTTCAAACCAAGAATAGCTGATTAATGATGTTTGATATATTATTCATTTTTACTTTCAAATCTGTTGCTCAGATTAACAGATATAGTTATGTAAGATTAGACATATGGTTGCATGTTGCCGCTTACTTTCAGGAAACCTTAAATTTGTATTCTTGTCTTTTTTTCTTTTTTTATCTTTTATTTTAAAAAAAAATTTTAGTGAGAATATAGTAATTATTGATATGACATTAGAAACAGTACACATCTAGAAGACCAAGATGGCAGATATTCAAGCATAGTTTTTGTATTACACATTGCTGTTCCTGAGGTAGTTGCTTAGATCACAGATATCAGTCAAGGTGAAAATTCTTCACATTAACTACTATTTTCAAAAACCTGTTGGAGATTATTAGTATAATCACCTCAGCCATTCTGGATGTGTACTTGTATGTTATTCCCCTACCTTTTACTTATCTTTCTCTTTTTCTCTCTTCTTTGTTGTTTAATCCTTAAGTTCTATTTCTTTATGTTTTACCAAATCTGTTATACCTTTCAGATTTTATTTATTATTTTGGGTTCCTACATTATTTATACATGTGGGTCAGATTTATTTCACTTATGAGTACAGCCTCTAGTTGCATCCACTTAGCTATGAAGGCTTCGAGTTTGTCTTTCATTATAGCTGAGTAATACTCCATTGCATAAAAATGTCACATCTTTTTCATGCATTCATTGAGTGATGGGCATTTGAGTTGCCTTGAAGATTTGGCTATGATAAACTGTGCTGCTGTATGGGTGCACATATATCACTGTGATATGATGTTTTCAATTCTTCTGGGAAAATACCAAAAAGGAGACTAGCTGGATTGAATAGGATTTCCAGTCCGAGTTTTTTGAGGAGTTTCCACACTGATTGCCATAGTGGATATCCATTCCCACAAGCAGTGGAGAAGATCTCCTTTTTTCCTGCAGCCTCTCCAGCATTTGTTATTAGTTCATTTCTTTATGATAACCATTCTTTCTGGGGTAAGGTGGTATCTCAGTGTTGTTTTAATTTTCATTTCTCTAATGGCCAGTGATGTGGAGCATTTTTTCAGGTATTTATCTACCTCTTGTATTTCATCCTCTGAGAAGTTTGTATTAATCTCAGATGCTCATTTTTGGATTGAGTCTTTAAATTTTGGGTTCTAATGTTTTCTAGTTCTTTATATATTCTAGATCGAAGACCTTTGTCTGAGAGATTATTGGTGAAGATTTTTGCCAAATTTGTGGGATGTCTTTTCACTCTGTTGGCAATTTCTTTTGATGTTCAGAGACTTCTCACTAAGAGGAGGTCCCAATGGTTTATTCTTTGAAATATTTCCTGTGCAGTTTGATTTTTGTTCATGAATTGCCTACTTACTCCTTTGTCTTCAAGATTTACAAGGAGATTTAATAATCCTGTTTTAATGTTCAATTTTTTTTATCCACTTTGACTTCAGTGCAAGGTGATAAACCTGGGTATAGTTTTAATTTGAGCATGTAGAGAGCCAGCTTTTCCAGCACCATTTGTTAAAAGGCTTTCTTTCAGTGAACATGTTTGGGCCCTTTGTCAAATACAAGATGGTTGAATGTGTTTATAGTTGTATCTGCATCTTTTAATCTGTTCCATTGATCCATGGATCTGCTTTTTCCCAGTACTATGCTGATTTTATCCCTGTAGCTGTGTAGTACAATTTCAAGTCAGGGATTGTATAGTGCCTCCTGCCTTGCCTTTGTTTCCAGGATTGTGTTTGCTCTTCTAGGTCTCTCTGATTCCAAATGAATTTCAGGTTTGTTTTCTCTAGACCTGTGAAGTGTGATGGTGCTATTTTGATAAGGATTGCATTAAATATGTGTAACAATTTTGGGCCAATGGCAATTTCCACAATATTTGTTCTCCTATCCAGGAGCAAGGAATATCTTTCCATTTTCTGAAATTATCTGTTATCTCTTTTTTCAGAGTACTGTAATTTTCATCATATTTTACTTTTTTAGATTGATTCTTTTACTTTCTTAGTTAGATTGATTCTTAGGTATTTCATGTTTTTGTATGCTACTGTGAAAGGTATTATTTCTCTAATTTCTCAGTATTTATTATCTGTATAGAGGAATGCTATTGATTTTTGGGTGTTGACTTTGTAACATGCTATGCTACTTAGTTTATTAATTCTAGGAACTAGGAGTTTTTTAAATTTTATATTTTATGACATGCATTATTTTATTAGTGTTTATAATAACCCAATGAGAAAAATGCTATTATAGTTAGTAGTGCCATTTTTTTTTTTTTTTTTTTTGTCTTTTGGAGACAGGGTCTCACTATGCAGTTCAGGCTGGCCTTGAGCTCACTTTTGTAGCCCAGGCTGGTCTCGAACTCGCATCGATCCTCCTTCCTCAGCCTCCTGAGTGCTGGGATTACAGGCGTGCACCACCACGCCCAGCAGTAGTGCCATTTTTATATGTGGAAAGTGAAGTATAAAAAGGTAGCCATAGATTTCCCAGAATTCGTAATAAATAATTGGTGTTGAAGAAGCTGAGTACCTTGGTTTATGAATTTAATTCACTTTGTGGTTCTGGAAGATTGACCATATTTTTCTATGTGGGAAAGATAGCTAATATATTAATCACCTGATTCATAGTTTCAAACAAAAGCAAAATTCAGCCAAATGCTTCTGTTTGGGAACCAACTTGTTTGCAGGTAGAAGCGGTCATGAACAGAGGTACCACTGTATTTGTGTTTAAAAATTATTCTTTTCACTTTATCATAAGGACAACTTATGTTAGTTAACTAGTTAATCTCATTAACATGAGCTTCTTTTATCTTTTTGTTTTATCCTCCAAGTACTGAAGAGATTCTGGTGATTAGGTGATTTCAAAATGTTTTACCTTGTCTGTGTTTTGTTTGTTTGTTTTTGTTTTTTTTTTTTAAATGTGTTATATTTGCCTCAGTAATTCTCTGTTATAAAAGGAATTCTCTGTTGGGCAGCCTTGCATGTGAATTAAATAGAAGGGAGTTTGTTGCATTGAAATCTCAGCTATTTGCTGCGCTTATTTTAGGATAGCTTCTTTAGATATGGCTCCCCAGTCAACAGTGGGCCAAGTCCTGGCCTTCACAAAAGAATTGGATGAGACAAGCCAAAAAATGGTGCAAAACATTTATTTGAAAAGTGCAGGTGAATGTGTATGGAAGAAACTAGCTCTTCAGAGCAAACTTGGGCCAAACGAAGAGAAAAAGAATAAAAGCAAAAATAAGAGTATATGCAACTTCTGAGAAACTGTGAGAGCTCCCTGGGGAACACAGTCTTCTTTCATGCCATCCACATCTCCTGTGAGTTCATGAGAAGTTCTCCATCTGAATTCTAGCCTTACACATTTCCCTAGCCAGGAGTTTGCCGCACCTTGTGTGTCAACCTTCCCCTCCCATGGGGAAGAGTTTGTCTGGAATCCCTGAGTATTAGTGGTACATAGCTTTTTTAGGAGTTGATATGAGAAGTAGGAGTCTAAGATGTTCCCAAGAGTCCCTGCCTTGGTTTACATACATGTGTAACCCCATTTCCCTGAATATGACAGTATATCAAAGGGAGATTATCCTTGGTGAGTCTGACCTGATTAAGGATCCTAACTGAGGGAAACTGAAGTATAGAAAGGTTTTGCTTTTGCATGCCTAGCTGTTATGAGGACTGCATTCCAGAAACCAGGGGAAAGCACTGTGTGTTGCTGGCCCTGGACTAAGTATCTTGTCTGCCGAGAAACTGAGACCTTGGTCTCAGTGCCAAGATGAGATGAATTCTGTCAGCAACTGATGACTTTGGAAGAGGACTTTATGTTTTAGTCCATAGCCTTGTCATGGTAGGCACCTTTATTTCAGATTTCTGGTAGCCTAGACAGCATACAGCTGATAATGTACAGTTGCCCTCTTCCAGCACACTGATCCGTAAGACCATGAGGTAACAAATCTAGATTTAAATGCTACTGTGATGATTACTTATACAACAAAAGTAAGATAGGTGACAGTGTGGTACTCATCATAACTTCTATAACTGCAAGTATCAATTTTAAGTCAAAACAATAATAATTTGGAAACATATTGATTGTTATATGAAAGGAAGCAATTATATTTCATCAGGGTAAATGGGAGCTGCATCTTACATAGCATGTTAAGTTTATTATTGACAATGAGTCTACTTTGGTCTTATCATTCTACTGACAGGTGGATAGCTCTGTTAGAAGAAATTATAAAAATAGGTAGTTAAACAGGTGGAGAAAATGTTACTTTTTAACTGTCATATGCTTTAAAAATTCTTTCTAGGAAGGGACTAGACTGTTGAGGAAAGAAAAACTACTTCATGAGAAGTTGAGATCTTATTGGACTTAAGTATGAGCAGAACTTTCTTATTTGAGCAGAGAGGGTACCTTTGCTTAGGGCAACAAGCATAAAGGGGGAGGAAAAAGAAGGCATTGGATATGTTGAAATGGCAGGATATAAGGGACAGTTCCCCCTCAAGAAAGTGATTAAACTAATTATTGAGTATTTCACTCAAACAGATCTTCCATATGTGATGTCATAAATATATATATATATATATATATATATATATATATATATATATATATATATATTTCCAGTGTCTTCTTGGTATGCTGGAATCTTTGGGCCCCAGAATCGATAGTTTGAAACCTTATCAGCAGCGTGCTAGTGCCTCCAGTTAGACTTTTCGAGATAGTGAGGTTCAGGCCTTCTTTATGAATGAGAGTCTTGCCTTTAGGAAGAGACCCAAGGAGCTCCCTGTGAGGATACTGTGGTATCAACCATGAGGAGTGGACCTCATGGGTGTTGGGCCCTGACTTGGGGCCACCCAGCCTGCTGGGTGCAACCAGCACCTTTCCCTGGCCCATAAATCCTACAGTCTGTGGTGTTCCATTACAGTAGCCCGAGGAGAAGCAGAGGCCACTCAGTGCTTTGCTTGTATTTAAGCCTGCCCTAATAAGGGATCATCTCTGATATACCTTTGAGTATCTATACTTTAGAATTTCAGACTAAAGTCATTATCATTATCACTTCTTTCAATGCTGCTCTTAATCTTATGTCTTCTCTTTCTTCTGCTTTATGGCATGTCTGGTTTATGGCATTTTGCCTACTTTCTTCTTCATATATGGAGAAGCTTATGTAGCTTTTCGACTTCCCTTCTTATCATCTATATTTTCCTATGCAGAATTTTAAGCCACTTATTTCTCAGATTATAGTTCTTAGTCTTTTTTCAGTTTTTTTGTTGTTTTGAGACACAAGAGAGACTTTTGGCAAAATTCATGATATGAGTGATTATTTTTCTTCTTTGAAGTGAAGCAGCCTTGGCACTGGAATGAATTTCGATTTTTTATACCAACGCAATGTCAAGAGTTTTTTCCCTCTTCCTTTTCCCTTTGATTAATGATTTAATAAATTGTCAATAGAAAGGATTTCCCCATTTATGACCATAACTCCTTTCCCTGCTGTGCAAGTTCTTGCTTGATCTGCTCTTGTGATAACCATTCCTCAGATCCTAGCCAAATGTCACTTCCTTAGAATCTTTTCTGACCCTGCAAGCTGTGTCAGGCCAAGCATCTCATTGGCTTAGAATGTACAGGACTTTTCTTGTCCCAGCACATGGCACAGACTGTAATCACAGATCTGTGCAGTTACTGTGGTAAAGCTCTGTGTTTTCCATCAAATCCTGAGCTCTTTGAGAGCCAAGAGCTGCTCTGGTTTAGTCATCATTTTCTGTCGTGTACCTGACAAAGCGCTGGGCACATAGTGGTTGTTTGGGATATATCTGTGGAAGTACAGGGAGTGAACCCCAGAAATGCACAGACCATCCAGGGCATACATGCAGTGGAGTTGGGACAAGGGCAGTGTACTGTCTCACAAGGCTGAAGCAGAGCCTTCACTGGAGGCTGTATAGGAAAAGACATGCCTTGTGCGTTTTACAGGGTAAAATAATGCTGAAATGAAAAGATGGAATTGGACATAAAGTAGAGAGCCAGGAAGAGAGATCAAGAAATATGGTTGGTGGAAGCATTTCAGGGCTAGCAGCTCAGACCAAGCGTATAAATAGCAAACTCCCTTTTCTTACAAAATAATGAACCAAGACACAATAATGAACTAAGTGGCTATTGAGGTGTTTTAGAAATGTCGGTTTGCATTTAAAGTAGCAGTTGCTGCTATATGAACAGGATAGATGTTTTAAGAAATTACAATCACTAGAATTAAAGTTGCTGTTGAGAGTATTTTTGTTTTCATTTTTTTGATATCATAGTAACAGGTTCCACTTTTAAAAATAAATTCTTTGTGCATTATTTTACACCAAAAAGACCAAAAAAGTATGCAAACATAAAACCAGCCACCTCATTCCCTTGAAATACATAACTGAAGTAGCCTAGGACAGGATGGAAGAAACAGAAGTGGAAGTAAATTTACTGTCAGGAAAAAATCTATTTATGGAAGATTTTATTTTCATATTGCCTAGTTAATAATTAGTGACATCTTTTACTTTTTCTGTTTATAACTTTTTGCTTCCTTTTGCCATATGTAATTACTCAGTTTTTCAATAATTCATGTGGGCAATACTTCTACTATGGTCCTGCAGGAGATAAAATTCCCTTTGTCTGGTTTTCTTTGCCTCTTTAGCTACTTAATGCTAAAAACAACTCTAAAAAGAACGAAAGCATAGTACAAATGTAATCATAGGGAATTCTGTATCAGCAAAGAAAGGGGAGCTACTTCCAAACATGCAGTGCAACAAATAGGCTGCCACTGAATTAATGAAATAAAAACATGTTTTTAATATTATTACAAGAAACCAATTATATAATTTAGAAAGTGGACACTATCTTTATGTTGCCAATATAGCCATAACCTTTGAAAACCTTTGTTGTCCTATTCTTTGTGCCACATTTTGTCTGGAGAGATAAATAATTGGTAGTATGTTTGGGCAACAGTGAGTCAGGGAGGGCTGGAGAGATAGCTCAGCAGTCTAAACACCTGTCAGGCAAGCACAGGGACCTGGATTTGATGCTTAGTATTGCATGCTATGCTAGCCCTAGGCATGGTGGCACACGCCTGCAATCCCAGCACTAGGGAGACTCAGACAGGAGAATCACTATGAGTCAGAGCTGCCTAGCAGGATCCTGTACCAAATAGATAGATAGATAGATAGATAGATAAAGATAGATAGATAGATAGATAGATAGATAGATAGATAGATAGATAGATTTAAAAATCGCACAATGAGCTGGGGAGAGAAGCAGGTCTGTGTACATGCCTGTGGCTTTCTCAGTAGTTCCTTCTATTCAAGATCTAGAGCATTGCTAGTGCCCCACATATTCCTTCAGTACTATTTTGAATTAAAATAGCATAAGTTAGTTTTGGCTGATTTTTAATGTTAAATACATTAGATCTTATGGTATATATTATTTTGTGTCTCTTCCTTGAAACATCTTTTTAGATTCATCCTTCCATGTAGGCATAATTCATTATCCATCACTGAGTAGGAACTCATCTTCTGAGTATACCACTCTTGCTTATCCTTTTTAGTTTAATGGCTGGGTTGTTTTCATTTTGGTTATTATAACAAAGACCACTGTGAACATTTTTCTACTTATTTTGGTATTTACTTACCATGTTTTTGTTATGTATACTTTGGAGTAAAATGTCTCTACCTTTTTGAACTCTCAGTATTAACTCTGTTCTGAAGTCAGTTATTTTCATAATGTCTATAGAATTATTTCAATTTCTGGAATAATTTTAACTACAAGTCTATTTGCCATAATAGAATAATTATTAATTATAGTATATAAGTATATGGTATGTCATATATGAATTATAGTATATATATATATTTGGTACAGGGACTCACTATGCAGGTGGGACTCAGTGATTCTTTTGTTTTAAGTATCACCAGCACTGATATTACAGATGTGTGAAACCATGCCTGGTCTGGCCCCTCTGTCAGTGGGACCAGTGTGATATATGGTGCTAGAGATTGAACCCCAGCCCCTGTGCATACCTAAGTAGGTGCTTAGTCTGCTGAACTAGCTCTCTGGCCCTTTCTGAGTTTGCTTTTTTTTTTTTTTTTAAAGAATATTTTTTTTTT